>DWNE01001633.1:0-21275 GCA_018249875.1 Cecropterus toxeus | reverse complement strand
CGAGAATAAACAAATTTATAGGTAAAACCAGGTAATTAACACACAAAGTACACAGGATAAGCCGGCGTTTCCTAGTTTTTTACTTGTGTGTGACGTCACCAGAGTTAGAACCAATTATAGAGCGTTTCTGTCGTTTAGAAATATTCAAAAATAAATTCATTTTTATACGTAAAATATGAAAAAATATGCATATTCTTGTACTAAATTGCGTTAAATAAGCTTTATTACACTACTGTCTACTAGGATGGCCACAATTCGTTGCATATTTTCGTTAGTGTCAAATAGCCTATTGTACAAAAGTAAATAAAATAAAAGATATACCTACAATTAAACATTTGAAAGTTTTAAATCCAACGGAATTATATACACGTGACATGAAATCCTACTTTTTTGCCATTCTGTATAAATATTGAAAAACCTGCTTAAAATTTAATTAAAACTCCTAATAATAGTCTAATGTACTCACAAAGTGTATCAGATTTTTTTAACACGATTCAGAATGGCATATTGCTAGCAGCAAGTAACAACATTAACAACACTCACTGTTTTATCTTGGCGGCGTCGGGCCGCACGTCATTTTTCATACCCAGGAACGCGAGCAACTTCTCCTGATCTATTTGTTTTATTACCTGAAAATGGGGGCAATTTATTTATTTGAAAATTACATTAATATTCATTATAAAAAAAAAAACTTTATATGGAAAGAAACATTTTCTCCAAATAAATACTTATTTATTTAAAGCAATCGCTTGAAGTGCTTACGGCAAAGTCAATGCGCACAACAAGCCAATACAATTTAACATTTAAAACAATTTTACTTTTTTTATACCTACATAAAATTACTTAAACTCCGTCGCAGTATAATTCTGACAGAAATGCGAAAATATATAAATATAAGTAGTTGCACCCAAGTTACTGTCCCTAGCATTAGTTCCCAGAATGTTGCAACATTGCATCATAGCTAAGCAGGAAACTAGCACATACCTCGAAATATAATTAAAAGTATATTTCTAACACAGTTTCAGCAATGTCATCGACTTATTGTTAGCCCATTGCTGAACAAAGCACAATTTTTAATTACTATACAATATTATACATAAGCGACCCACAAGTTAACTGCTTAGGTTAGATCAAGAAAGCTACCATAACGCTTCAACACAGATTGAACTTACTTTATCAGATATACTAATGAGTTGCTCGCACCATGCTGTCGTCACATCTGGCTCTTGATTTGCATGTGGTAGTCTAAAATACAAAATATATATCACATATGTGTTAATTCGCATGGTATTTAGCACTGAATCATTTAATATTGCAGAATAACAAATTTCAAATTCAATTTATCCATAACTTACTTCTTAGGGTCTGTGGGAGAGTCAACTCCGTTCAGGTAGGCGACATGCGTAGCGAGGCATCCAGGGAACTTCTCTAGGGTTTCCTCGTACACTTGTTCCAACTTGTCCCCTTCTGTACATGTTGAGAAATGTATTTTAATTTAAGATATATATTTTAAATATATAAGGGTTAATAAGTAAGCATCTTATCTATTTTCATTGAAAACTTATTTTAGTTTTTCTGGAAGCTTTCTTTTTTAAGGAAATCCAATTTGTTTTCACTATCAAAGTGAAGATTATTTATGTCATCTATTACTCTTTTATTCATAACCGAAGCAATACAATATTGAAAAATATGTATTCGCATCGCATTAGTTTACATTTACTAAATCATATAATATTATACTTTTGCGACTTCAACAACATGCATACTAACAGATTCGTACTCGACTCGTAACGTAACTGAGTCAGATTCTGAATCCAATTCATCAGAATTTCAATATTTTTTTAATTAATATACTTCATTTTTATTATATTAAACATCTATCATCTAAGTCTATTTCATTATGTATAAAACAACTAACCCTATAAATTAATGTGGAAATATATAAAAATACCTTTATAATTATAATCAAAAATAAAAGGTTTACCATACGTGTAATCATGTGTTGACAAAGACATTTCTTTGTTTACATTTTGGACATCTAATTCTTAATCAGACTATAGCCGGCATACAAGAAGAATACCGAGCTTGGGCAGCCAGGTGAGCGCGAAGTCCTTGGCGGCGTCGCGGTAGTCGTCGTGCGGCTTGGGCTTGTCGTCGCGGCGCGGCGGCGCGCGGCGCGGCTCGCACAGCGCCAGCGCCAGCGGCCACGAGTCCACCTTGCGCGCCCACTCGCAGCGCGCGAAGCTCACCGAGCCCGTCAGCGTGTGCCCCGCGCCCGCCGCGCGGCACAGCCTGCCCGACACGTTGCGTTACGGATCTTTTTTTTCTGTTTATTAACATGAAGTAGCAAAAGAACAAGCAGCCCACCTGACGGTAAGTGGTGAATGCCGCTCATGGACATTTGTAAAAAACCTCATGTAGATGGTGTAGAACAAGGGTTCTATATGTTCCGGTCGTTTATATGTTTCCGGTCGAACTACGTTGGTTCTACCACCTGACTCGATATGATATATTCACACCGCGGCAGATTGGGAAGGGGCCAAACGTTTAATAAATTATGAAAATACAAGTGTTTGGACGCAATTCTGGTAATATGCGAAAAATGCTAATAGTTACGAAGCAGATTTTTGAAACACTCACTTTTCAGAACTGGCTGGTGCGAAGTAAAGAGGTAGTAGGTTCCCACTTGCTAACGATCCCGTTGTGAATTTCTTGCCCCCGGTTAATGCCTGCAAAATAAATTAAAAGTTAATAAAATATTAAACTAAAATATATATAAAATTATAATTCGAAAACATTATATCTATTTCAGTTGATTGTTTAGTTATATGGACAATCATTTAAATAGGTAAAGATTATGATATATGTTATGAAATATAGTTTTTTTTTCTTTTTATAGCGAAACACCTACTTACAATAAAATTGGTGTTAGATTATTGTAGTTCCAAAAGAATTTTGCGTGTACATTATTCTTAATTGACGAAAATACTTTTTGTTTGATTAGATAACGTAAAGTAACACGACGGGGCAGCTCTTACAACGTTCCCTTACCTTTCTTTTGTAGGGGAAAATCTTCATGGCTTCTTCTTGGCCGCGGGGGCAGCTAAGAAGATATGCCGGACTTCTACCGGCTAAACCCCACGGTGATTCCTTTGACACCCTTATTCGGGATTACGGGTACACTAAAAGCACTCATCCGCGGTCCCGACGGCGTTTGTCCGCGTCCGGGCCCATCTCTATTCGGGATGGAGCTGGAGTTTCTTCATCCCATCATTTTTTAGGTTAAACCACCTCGAAACGTTCCCTTACCTGTGGCTGCGAGCAGTAGGCGTCGAGAGTGATGGGCTGCGGCAGGCGCTGCTGTATGACGACGGGCAGCTCCTGCAGCCGCTCCAGCAGCGCGCGGCTGTCGTGCCGGACGCCCAGCCGCAGTGTGTACTCTCCCTTCTCCAGCTTCACTGAATACTGCAACCACACAAACAATGTTTAATAAAATGTAGTTAAATCAGACGTGTTTGGAAGAGTCCGCATTATTTCGTTTCTTCCAGCAATGTAAACTTAGGATTTTTGACAAAAAAATCTATAAGAATATATTCATTTTTTTTTACATATTTGAACATAAATAGCCTTTATATTAAATATCTAAGAAGTTCTGTATAAAATTCTGAATTCGTTTGCGTTGAGGCTGAAATATTTTATGTAGTAATATATAATACAATACCTTTGATGGATACGCGTCACCAACAGCCATGAGTTGTTTGCAGCTGTTGTACAACATCCACATCTGAGACTCGAACTCTGACTCGTACAGCATGTCACACAACATGGAAACTATTGGAGATACCTGAAATGTTACAAACATATTTCCATTCTTATTTTTATTCAAGTATCCCTAAAACTTGAGTTTAAACTGACTTGAGTTCGTTCAACTGAACGCTCTAGAGGTGTGTTTATGACGAGGTAGATAGATTTGGTTATAAACATTTTTGTGAATGGAAAAAAAACTAGTATATTTACCTCGGTGGCTTTGGCGATGTGGAAGGTGTACGTATTAATGAGCTGGTAGATTTGTTTGGCGGGCGGGATGATGTCACGGCTGGTCAGCGGCGAAATCTTTGAATCCGTCGGTCTGTAATACAATATTGTATAAATATTACATATACCAATTAATGGTATTTCTTTTCATATTTTGTATTATCATAACATTACTAGTTATTGTCTCTATATTTTAAACACTATTTAACCAAAATGTAAATCATAAGATTTGTCTTTTTAATTTTCCCAATGTTACTGATTTGAACCGATAATGCAAGTGAAAATTAAGTTAAATGCTTCTAATTGGATGCATTTTGTGATCTTACTAATACTGTATATGGACCCTTCATTTTGGCCGTAAGAAGAATAATAATTGATATAAAGATTTGTCAATCTTGCCAAACTTATGGATACAAAGGTTTTCTAATAAAGAGGGTTATTCTCATAGCACGTCATCAGTTTAAGAGAATATTTAGAATCTGGACCCTTTTGTTCTAGCGTCACAATATGCACGTGAGCAGCTTGCGATGTCGTCGGTACCTGTAGACGGGCTCGCTGTACTTGAGCTGCGCGCTGGGCTGCACGTCCTGCAGGCGCAGCGCGGCCAGCAGCACGCCGCCCAGCGCGCCCGCGCTCATGTGCAGCCGCTGCCCGAAGTCCGGCTTCAGCCCGTGGAACTCCACCGTGTAGTCCGCCACCAGGTCGCCGATGTTCGCCCAGTACTTCGCTATCACCACCTCCAGCATCACGTTGCCCTGGTAGGTGGAAATCCATTTTTATTTAAAAACTTCTTTTATTACTCATGTCTGAGTGAATACACAAATACCCAGATCCAAAACTGAAATCTAATAATTTAGATATATGTCAAGCCGAGAACCGAATTCGGAACCCACTACATGTTAAACAATAAGATAATCGCACCGCCACACAGGTCATCAATTCGTCGTTACTATTTAATTATAATCAACTTTATAATATTAGGATAAGTTATGTACTAATACTAACTTACCACAACTTGAAATGGTAACAACATAGGTGCTTCTGCTGTGACGTTGACCATCTTTTGAGTTTCATGGCTCCTACAACTCTTTCTAGGTAGTAACTGCATGGTGTGGATGAGGAACCGACCAGTTTTCTCTACATCTTCCGTTTGCATTTTAAGAACGCCCCATGTCGCATCTGGTGGTACTATTGACAAAAAATACAAAGATAATTAATAGTAGCTTTAATTCTAACTTATTATTCTCAAATAAACGTTATTAAACGTATAATTCTAAATAAAAAAAAACGTATAATTCATTATCACATTTGTTGAGATATCTTCAAACAATCATACCGGACGCCATTTCACTTAGGCGTACATGGTTACAAAGCTATAGATGTGTGCCAAACCCACCAATAGAACCACATAATTCTAAAATTAAATAACAATTAACAACACAACTCTTATGGAAAATCACACTAAAGATTCTTTTTTACATTAATTTTAACAATCGTATTTATTTAAAAATTCAATACATACATCAAATCACTTTTCATCTACCATTACAGGAAGCGACATTTTTTTTACAATATGGATAAAAAAATCGTACCAATAACAAAATGTCTCTTAATAGTGCCGGGCTGGAAGAGAACACCCTTGGACGTTATCTGCGGCGCGGCCGGGCTGGTCAGCGCCAACGACTGCGGCTGCAGCACTGTGATGGGGATTTGGAACAGCGGCCCTTTCTCTATGCACGACACGTCATACGCGTTAATGCTGAAATGATGAAATTAAAAATTACAACGAGATAACTATTTGATGTTTGAGTAATAATGTAATGATTCAAAAACAAAATTATTGTGATGTGACTATGTTTTAAGTCCTGGTTATGACTTGGAAAGGAAATTGTAACGTCATATCAGAGGTTAAATTATATGGCAAAGTATTCTGGGGAGTGAAATTATTTAATGCGGTACGTGTACGGTCGTGGCGCCCGAGGGTCCACGGGAGTCTAAACGGGGGTCTCCGTTGTCGTGACAAAAAAATGAACGTATTGAAGGCGCCCTCTGAGACTTTGCGCCTAGGAGCGGCCGTTCCGTTCACCGTGCAATAGGGCGGTACCTGGCGAAGTGCGGGCCGGGCGGCAGCGCGGCGGGGTCGAGGCGCACGGTGACGGCGCGCGGCGCGTTCATGACGTGCAGGTGCGCGGGCGCCGACACCCAGCCCGCGGCGCACGCCAGCGCCAGCCGCGCGCCGAACGAGATCTGCTTGCCGATCACGCCCTTGTCTGAAACCGACGCGCTACATACGTTTTTTTGTATCTGTTTCGGACCGTCTCGGTGTTGGCGGGGACTGATTGAATTGTACTATGCAGATTGTATTTATTAATAATATGATTGTTGATAAGTAACCTATTTTTCAATAAACTAAAAAAAATGAATCTATTACTAAAATTGCAGATATATCAACTGATTTTTAAAATAAATCTTAAATGCACAGTACTTTCTATAATTGTGAGCATGTCAATCCAATTTTAGAATGTACATTGGATACAATCTTAGAATGTACCAATGTAATCTCAAAATGACATTCAAATACTCACTTTCCGCATCCGTGTGATCTTGCAAGAACTGCGGCTC
The DNA here is from genome assembly GCA_018249875.1 of Cecropterus toxeus. Classification (NCBI taxonomy): domain Eukaryota; kingdom Metazoa; phylum Arthropoda; class Insecta; order Lepidoptera; family Hesperiidae; genus Cecropterus; species Cecropterus toxeus. Next base: position 14,618 of record DWNE01001633.1, on the reverse strand, counting down.
AATGGTCACCCCAATGTCCTTGGGAGTTTCATCGATGCGCGCGCGCAGGAAGATGCCTTTCGCGTTGTTAGTACCGCATTGCAGGTTGAACGTCACGTCGCGCTCCGGCTGCGAGTGGTATGTGGTCAACAGGTCGAAGGCCTGGGAAAAAGCGTAAGAGTTGCTTTAAAATTCATGGTATGTGTTGTTGTTGTAACAAAGCACTGTCATTGATTTTAAAAGGTGTTTTCTTTTGGGTCTTTAGATTTTAGTGACTTTTTAAGTGTATGTGTGTGTTTATAGAGAAAAGTAACTTTGATTAATTGATTTGAACAATCTATTTTTTTTTCTTTTTAATGTTATCAGAATATCAACTTCCTCCCAGTTCAATAGATTATGGAGTACAGTTACAGAGTCACAGAGTGAAATAAAATGTTTCATTTTTTTCTGTTTTATAAAAAATACATATTTGACATTCTTAATAAAAATTGTAAAAAGAGGGAACCAAACTTTTTCTATATTCAGCAGACCAGAGCCCTGCGCCCAGGGCTCAACGTGACTCAAATAGGTGGCGGAGTTCTGTAAAAATCGCTTCATCGAGTATGGAGAGTAAGGTAGCTCCTTCGCCTTAAGTCCGGAGATTAACGCCGCTGAAACAATCAATAAATTTTAAGTGTGAAAGATAAAAGGCAAAATAAATATGAAGTGATAAATGAACATTTCGGATTTGAATATTTAGACGACATAAGAGAGACAACAATCTATTTATATATTGCACCTCAATAATATACAAGTTACAATAGTGCAAGCTTAATGCCTTATAGCATTCTGTATCAGTCCACCCTGCGTGAAAATTTGCGACAGGTGTTCATTTCAAAGTAAAAAATAATATTCAATATGTTTCATTTTATATAAGTATGAAAACTATTTTTTATTCTCTATTTTAAAAGAGTAAATATTTTCGAATAGAAAGTAGTAAAAATCTTACCAACAGCGCCCGCGACATGTGGTGCTGCCATCGATGTTCCATTCATGAGCTGAGAGTTTCGAAGAGTAAATCTAAAAATAAAAACGTAAATAGTAACGAAGATTTACAAAATATAATAGTATGCCTTAAGGTTATGTATTTACGATTACGAAAATATTGCAGCAATAATTTAGGGTATTATACATATTTACTGTATAAAGTTATAATTTAATGGATTCAGAGTATTGCATTACAATGCAATATAGGGTAGTATATGTAGTACAGTTCTACAATACAGTATAATGCAGTGCAATGCAGTGAAGTGGATTGTTGTATAGTGTATGTGGGCAATCGAGTGCAGTGGAGGACACAAAATTTAGTTTAAAATATTACACCGCATGCAGACAATTATTTGATAAGTGTACACTACCACCTACAGAAATCTGTAACAAACGCCAGATAACATTGGAATCTTACCTGACACGGTAGCCTTCCATGCGCACACACACATATACAGAGGGAGAGGGAGAAAGACAGACACACGCACAACCACACACAACAGTGTAGAGATACAATAGGTTCGGTTACCTGGCGACGGAGGCGACGGCGCCACCGGGCGCCACGAGCGCGAGGCCGAGCGCGCCGTCGGCGCACGGCCCGCGCGAGCTCCAGCTGAAGGCGCCGGGCGCCGCGCGCGCGCGCATCGAGTACGCCGCCGCCATCATGTCGCACGACACGTACGCGCCCACGCCTGAGTATACATAAACATAAACGCTTTCTACACTCATAACCCCACACTAGGATTTTCTCCTGTGTCGTGGGTGCCATGGACATACACAAATACGAATACACAAACACCCAAACCCAGAACAGAAATCTAACTCATCATTCATATTTATGTCTGGCAGGGCTCGAACCCGGGACTCACTGCCAGACCTCGCGAGTCGTCGAGAGAATTAATTCATTGTAAGCTATTACATGACAACTTGGCAGTTGTGCACTACTACTAAATGGCAGACTAAATATTGATTCAACAGATATGTATATTGATGACGGATGAATACATATTGAGGGATCTTACAAGAGATTAAGTGCATTAGAAAAAAAACTAAATAAATAATCAATAACCAACTGGTAAATAATGAGATTCTGAAAGAAAAAACATTTCCTTTATTTGCATTTATTTGAAGAAAATGTAAAGAACATTCATGACTATACATTTTGGACTAATATTATCTCGAAATTAACACATTTTAATATGCAACAACTACTTACGATACGCGGATGTTTCGCCGCGATCATGAGTCTAAATATCGATAATAAAGAAAATAAAACGCGTATCGTGAGTATGTCATACATATTAAAATACTTCATAAATAGGTAAAGATCACACCTAAAGGTATAGGAATTCCATACCTTAATATAATCCGTTATTGAGCTTTCTATTTTTTCCAAAAAATAAAGATATGTTTATTATCCCCAATTATACTCCTTTATATGATACTTATATAGAACTTACCAATAAGTATAGGTTGTGCTATGTCTGGCGGAGCTCCAACAGTAGCTAGTGCTGGCCCATGGTTCCCGGCCGATACCACCCACGACACACCATATCTATTTACTACCGTGCTGATAATATCGCCTACTCGTCTAAAAAAAAATAGGTTCACAATCATTCTTCAAAATCATGACAACACAATTAATAAGTATTTTTTACGTAACAAACAATCGCAAACCGAAAATAAATACAAGTTAAATTTTTGTACTTCTAGAGAAGGAATTCTCTACTCTTTCTTAAAAATTACCCATCAAAGCCTATCCAAAAGCTGCGAAAAATTGAACTTCTAGGTTACACCTATATTTTTCTTAATATTTGTCCTTAAATATTTACTTTTACTCTTGTATCAACATTCCACAAGAATCCAATAAATAAAAATTCTAATCATTGTTTTTAAACTAACCCAGCATTCGACCAATGGGCATGTTCTCCATAACTCATATTGATGACATCAATCTTCATAGTTTTCGACAACTCCATGACCTTGATGCAAGCCCGTACAAGTGCAGAACCAGTTTCCATAGAGCCAAGGCGACTGTCGCCAATGGTCAGAGAAACTATCTTCGCACCAGGTGCTACTCCATTCTTGTCTGGCTCGTCTGGGAAGTAACCAGCTGCGATAGCTGCTACGTGAGTACCATGAGTCGCTAAAAAGAAAGATGAAAAAAATTTACTATAATTTAATTTAATTTAAATTTACCACTGAACCACCACACAGGCCCGATGTATGCTATTGAATATATAATTTTTAACTAAAATTGACAGAACATGACTCTACCATGATCTGAGAGCCTCATCAAGTTTGTCAAGATCAACAATTAAAAATCTTTACTCTTTCTTCCTACTTTTACGGTTACTTTACCTCAAAATATAAATTTAATTAAAGATTCACACATTTGTCTCAAATCTTTTATAATTTTAATATCGTCTTGCATAGTGATCCTTAAGAATAGGATTGAAATTTATCGCAACTTTGTCATATGCATAAATACTTACAACACATTCCAACAACCTCCAAAGTAAGTCCCTCATCATGAACATTAATACTTATTGTCATTTCATCAAAGGGAGTAAGATGAGCATGTTCCTTTGTTATACTGTATTCTCCCAACAGAATTCCAGATTCTAAGTCTCCATTTGCTGAAGTGTCTATACAGGCTCTGTGAATTTATAAAATTCATGTTTTTAAATCTAAAGTAAATTAATAATAAAACTGTAATATGTTAAAGAGCACTAATTAACAAAATACATGATGATGGCATTATGCGACTTGATATTAAATTAGATAAAAGTCTTTTCACATTTGAAGTACTGCATGTAACTATGTAGTTGAATAATATTAGACTAAGACAACAATGTAAGAGAATAATACCCCCTAATTAATAAAACATGAGCACCTTTATTACATACTGAATGCAGCCTACAATCATGTAATTCACCTATAAAAAGCATTAAGATTCACCTCCAAACATCTCCATCATGGAACAACACACAGTCATAAGTTGGTCCAACATCATTATACTTCTTCTCTGCATTCTGCAAGACCTCCACTCTTGCTTCCAATTCCTCTTTAAGGAGCTTATCTTCTGCACTAAGTGTAGGGTTCTTTGCCACCACATCTGCTTCGAATTCCTGCAGCTTCTTTGTAGCCTCTGCAACAGCAGGTTTGTGGCCAACATCCCACAAATGTTCCTTGCGATGTTCTTGCATTCTCTCCTTTAGCTTTGTGGGGTATAAGCTGAAAGGATGCAGAACTCCCACCCGCCACGAACCAGATGGGTTCTTCCATGATTCTGGAATCTACAAATACATTTTATATAATATAAATTATTTATAAATATATAATAACTTTAAATAAACCTATGTACACAGGTTTTCTAACTTACTAAAACAATGTTGATTTTGTTCTTTTGCAAATTAGGTTTCTAATGCCACATACAATTTTTTTTTAGTTTATACTGAAGTACATTATTAGAAACTTCCTTCCAGGCCGAGGTTACATTGTACTAATAATAAAAACATAATTGGTATAACATACAAGAATTTATACTATATTTCTTGCAGTGATTAACCGAAAGTTCAGTTTCAGTTTCCAGTTCAGTTCCAGTTTAAAATAGTTTGGTCGAAACATGGCCGAAGCTTTGGGTCCTGCCAAAACTTGGGTATTCGCGAATTATTGTTCATCCTTCTAACTATATATATCATATTGTCTACTATATTTCATCTTAAATCGAGAGGTACAGAAGTTGGTTAACAAGTCAGTCATCAAGAAATATAAAAGAATACCGAAGACATGATGTAATTGTTCTAATAAATGTAATTTAGAAATGGTGCCTCATATAACACTACATGATGCAATATCTATAACTGATAATTAAAAGTAGGCAGTGTTATAAATATGCTAGACTTCAGTATACAATGATAATTGAAAATATGTTTACATATGTTTCGGTTTCTCATTTTGTATTTTTCATTTAACATGTACAGCATCTTGTAAATTTATAAATATCTCTAATTCCAGTCTCTCATTGCCATTTAGTAAGCCATTGAAATTGATTTTACGTAAGTGATATAATTATAGTGTATTGATGTAAATTAACGAAATGTCTCAAAAGATTATAATAAATAGCCCATTATAATTATAAAAATTCATTATTAAAATGTTTTTCAATAAACTAGTACTGAATAGATGTTGTTTTCAAATACATGATTATTTACTCAATATTCCAAGGCAAGCAGGATTAAATACAACATTATAGAATGTTTTATAATGCAAATACAACAGCAACAGCCAACCCTATGATACATAATTTGTTTGATTCTCCTTGGAATGTAATTAAATAAAAATCAATGTTTGTCTTCCGAAATCACTGTTTAGATAGTGATGAAAGTTTGTGAGTGTTCTAGGGATGTCTGCGATAGTCCCTGACACACATAACATATACATTTATGTATAGGTCAAAACTATACATAAATGTATATGTTATGTTATGTTATGTGATTAAGGTTGATAATGAGTAACCAAGATGTTTCATTTGTTTTTCTTTCTTTATACTTTAAATGGAATTGCAAGACGTGTACAGCTAATTGTAAATAAAGGTTATTGTTTTAGATACCAAGGTATAATCCCTTAGCAAAAATTGCTAGCTCTATAAAATTGACACAGCACATTGGAGAGGATGTTCAAATGACATTATTAATAGGTAAATCAAGAAAAACATTGTTTAGTGTAGGGAATAAATTTAATTTAAATTCTATGTTCAATCGGTTTGAATTTTAAACATTATTTTTCCTAATTTTTTACACAATTTAGTAACAATAACGTTAGATTTTTATTGTTATCTATTGCCGCATAGCGACTGCAGGTCGTCAGCTGAAATAATGACAAAGAACAGCTGTAACCATCTGACATAGTGTCAATGACCTCCTGACACTGCAGTTACTCAGCTTTATTGATGAAAAAAAACGAACCTTTGCTACAGTAAAATAAATGAAATTTAATACGTGAGTATTTCACAACATAATGTAATAGGGTTTCTTACCTTAAGTTTACGGCCTGTTATACCGGTAATGCAACCATCAACAACTTTGCGTACAGTGCTCGTGTCCACATCGCCACAGCCGCTGCAGTCAAATCGCTCTATAACCTTTGTCTCACCCGTACTCGTCACCTAACACACATAAAGTTATTAAAAAACAATAAAAAATTAAATAAATCTACAATTAAACAAATCGTGACAAGACAATTTTTACCTTCAGGCCCTCAGCCGCTGGGTCCACGCCCGAATCGAAAATAGCAATAACCGTATCGCGGCCATCGTATTCAGGGTATTTATTCAGAAACGAAACAACCCCCGTCTCTTTTTTCGGCAATAATCCCCAAACGGGGAAATCACAATCGATCGGTACGTCTGCCATTTTTGATGACCCGATACCTAAGTGCACAGATTTCATTAAAATTTTAAGAATTATCCACTACACAGATAACATACACAAATGTTTTAACTAATTTCAAAACAAAAAACACAAATACAGTTTTTTCGTTCTAATGACCAAAAAAATAAATCAAACAGTAAAAGCAATTTAGTTAGGATTTAAAATTAATTTAATACGATACATTTTTTAATTGAATTACAATAGTTTTAAATCATAAATAAATGAATGCCAATAAAAAAACTATTCGACAATGTCATAATAATATAAAAAATACACCAAGACGGAAAGTTATTAGTAATGTGGTTTCAGATAATACCTGCGTTTGCTATTATTACAGCTGCAGTATCCTTGCCGGCGTATGGACTTTGGTGGTGTCATTATTTAACATTAGGGAATGTAAGTTCCTTTAACTTTCACCGCAAAACCATTTTAAAATGTTACATAGAAAACCTTTAATTAAATTCTGACTTTCTGAGGTACCAACACCACACCCACACTATGTCTACCTCACAATAGCAGTATTAGCAGTATACAATAATATTTTAACTTCTATGTGGTTTGTACGGTGGGCATCAAGATATGTAAGGTATTCTTTGTAAGATAAATACTGCTCGCATACCTTTGGTTATTAATGTAAAACATTTATAGGTGCAGGTAACCATGATTGTTGAAGTGGCGATGCTTGCATGTATTTATTTTAGCGCCATCTTTTATGTATTGTCGGAACTAATAAGTATCGAATAAAACTAAGCGGGCTACGGTGTTAGTTGAACTTAGTGCGGGGTAGTTCGTAGATGGGGATGGCATTATTTTCATTATGCTGTATATTTAGTTCCTGTCGCAATCTTGTCTTTTACATATATTACTTGTAGAAAAACGATGTTCCACATCTGCTAGGCGTCCCATTACGGCAATTTTTTATATTTTTATTTATTAGTAAACAACACAGTCATATCGGTTATCGACAGTTATAATTAATTAGTTAAACATAAAATCAAATTCACCATCTTTGTCTTCATTTTGTTCAGCTGTTACATTTTGGTAGAACTTTTTATCTATATCTGGCAATACACAATTTACTGTCACACTTTTAACTCGAGCAAAGTTTTTGTGTTTTGGAATCAGCTTAATTTTAAACAAAATGTGGTATGAAATTCTTCCGAGTGCGTTCATTATCACAGCAGCCCTAGGCTTGCCTGGATGGGGGCTGTATCACATTCACAATTTAACACTGGGCAACGTGAGTACAAGTAAACTATTTTGTTAGGTAACAGGCTCGTATGAAGCTCTAATTATCTATAGTGAAGAGATGACCACAGACACGAACATTTTTCATGGCCTTAAATATTTGTTTACTGAATTGGCTCGTCCCATGATAATTATTTTCAGAATTGATGGTTATATCCGGAGTTGCTAGATCCTATTTATTGAGCTAGACCTTTAGACCATGCCATTCAATACCAATATTATAAATGCGAATGAACTGTTCCTTTCTATATTAAGATCATGCTTAAACCGGTAAAACGATTTGATACCAAATTTATTTAGGGAAAATTTACCAATCATGTGTTTTAAATGAGATTTAAAGCCGATGCACTAGTGTGTAACTATATTGAAGTAAAGTATGGTTTCAGCACTTCAGGCGTTCCATGATAGATAGGTGGGATCGTAGCCAATACCAGCGTGACATGAGGCTCACTGGAAACCCATATGTTGTTAACGTAAGTACTTTCATTGTAGGTAATGTCATGGAAATGCTTTACATCTACAATTCTACATTATAATTTGGATTTGCCTAATTATATTGTATCATTTAAAGGTTTTATACTAAATGAACCATGAACAGAAAATCTTTTTTTACATGTAATAGCCTGTGAAAGGCTATTACATGTAAAAAAAGATTTACTTTTTATTATATGATATGTTTGATTGATGATTGATGATGATATGTATGTTTGATTGATGATTATGATGTGTTTCTGATTTTACACACTGTAAGTACACATTATAATGTATTAATTCTGCCAAAATATTCATACAATAATTTAATGTAATTTATGATGGGTATTGGAAAGTCAGACAATAAAGTCCAATCAATCTTTAATGTATGTAAACTCATAGTGATTTTACAGACATAAGTAAGCTTTTTTACATTTTAATTATTATTACACAAGTTTCTTTGAGCATGCTAAATGAGCTAAAGGGCTGACTTTAGCTGTAGTATTTGATAAAAACAGTATAAGAAAATTTAATGCCATCAGTCATAAATAGCCCAGCCAGTGGTAGCCAGCAATAAAATTTCGTAAATGAGTGAATTCATGTTATGCCATTGAACACTAGCACTAAGCACTAAATTTAAATAATTCTCTATTACAATTTTTTATCAATGTACAAATTATGACTTTCTCTTTGTTTTCAGGGGTTGGAAAGTATTCCAGACAAGTAAAATTGGCAATAGAAAAAGTTATCATAAAATGTTTCGTTATAATGTAATATAGATTATTTAATTAAAATATTTCTTGTTTTATTTGAGTATCGATGTGAGTAGCTTGAGTTAATGTGAAGTCTGGTTCATCCATATTTCCTTAAGAGGAAGATTTGCCAAGTCATGGCACTAGTGAGCTGTTGTCCAACATAATACTTATTTCCATATGACATAATTATGACTTTTATCCATCATATTATCATCGAAAACATTTTACATACATGTTTCAAGATTGTTGAGTGTAGTGACCTCCCGCTCCCGATGATCTCACCGTATCCTGAAATGCGCTATCGGTGTTTTCTCAACATCGCGCATATATACATGTTCCGAATAGAGAATGTCGGAGCTCGGCTGCTCCCAAGACATGATCACCTAGCCTGGCGGGAGATCTCCCTTTGCCAAATTTAGTCATTATTGTTGAGCCATTACAAACGTGCGAACTGAGTGATGAACCATTTTTATAAGATTTCTCATTCACTTTTATAGGCATATCGGAACTCTCGCTCGCACTTCTAGTGTTGTGTAACAACAAAGGGGATAGTCAATGGCAGGTAATCAAGGAAAGGTTAAGGAAATCTGTAGGTACAGATTTTTTTTAATAAATCACAAATTAATAAAAAAAAATAATCAAATAGTATTTTTAAGCTATTGCGTAGCTTCCATCGCGGGCCTTGAGCGTGGAGACCGAATCCAGAAATTCCGTAACGAAAATAACCTAACGACCCCCACTTCGACCGGCACAGCGGTAATACTTTTAAATTTTGCCATCTATCGATGAGTAGCAGAACTTTTAATGACTTGAAATATCACGCTTGTCTCTTTAATATAGCAACTCGCGCCTAGGTGGCATTGGTTGTATCGGCGTTACTGCGCATGCGTAAATCTCCCTCTTCGCCCCGCAATCTGGGGACTCATTTCTGCTTAGGTTTCGGCGTATGTATTATTGTATTGCAAGATAATAACAATATTTTGAATAATATTAACTTCTCATTTATTTAATAAAATAAAAGAAAAAAATAGTTTTCTTATCGGTCACCACGCTCAAAAAGTTGAATTAATATCAAAGAAAAACAAAGGAAAAAAATACTGCATAAATTAAATAAATAAATATAATTACATAAGTTGATAAAAAATGTTATGCAGTAGCTTTACCGCTGCAGTTTCCGAGTGCCACACGTCTTTTTTAAATTTATCGAAATAAGTCAATACGAGCAGTATTATTGATAGTGTCGCCAGTAAAACCATAAGTTTTCGATAATAATTAATTGTTGTCCATATTTCAATAGTATCTGTATATATTTAAAAATGAACCAGATAAAGTCTCATATACGAATATAATGAATTAGCTGGGCTACGCAACCTTGATTTAATTCTAAACGCTACTTATTCTAAATCAAATTTTTAAAGAAATTAAGGACTAAGTCAAAAACTATTGGAGAATCGTAACTTGGGTACCCTGAGAAAATCGACGACATAAATAGTATTATATTTCAGTTTTAATAATTATTGAAGTTCTAATTAATATGAGTACTGTTCATAGTTTATGATTTTACGAGCTGCGATTCTACCAATAGAATTGTATAATTGAGTCAATTCTAACCATTACAATACAAGTGTACGGGGGAATTTTAATATACTAAAATGAAATAAGCCATAATATGGAAAATATGGCAATACTAACAATGAAGTACATGCCAACTACAGCTGTCTTCTGTTATCAAGTGTCAAATTTCGTATGCCAAAATTGTCAAGTCGTCGTACCTAAAATCGTCAAAAATCTGATAAGGGATGATCAAAAACCCTATTGCAATTCTCGACAGAAAGCAACGTAATTAATAAGGACAATGAAGAGTTCAGAACTAGTAATATATTAGTGGCAGTTAGTTGTAACTTTAATTTAAGTATCTCAAGTTTAAGAAGCATGGATAGCTGTTTCATTGACTTATCCGTTGAATTTTTGTCGGTTGCCTTCCACAGCATCTTGTATTATGCATCTATATACCCGCAGAGTATATTTGAGACCAGGAAAAAATATAACGTTGTTGTATATCGTTCTATCCATCCTGAAGTGAACCAGTACATAGATTTATGTTTGAAAAGTATTTCAGAATGTTTAAAAACTGGACAGTTGAAGCGTATAGAATTTGCTGTAACTGATTACACATATGAACCCAAAATGAAGTTTGTTTTTGATATCGATAAAAGTGATAACTTTAATGAAACTAACGACGCCTATTTGGTACAAGTAGAACAGAATTTGCGCGCGTTTTGTTTGAATCTCTCAAATATGAGTTCGAAATTCAAATCCCCAGAAGATGCTAGTTTTTCAATTTACCTGCATACAACAGAATCTTCAGCAGTTGCCATAGCAACTAATCCCGATCTAGAAGACTTTCCTCTTGTAGAAGTGGAAGAAAAGTATGCAGAATCTGACAGAATTTTGCCCTTAAGAAGATTTACTATTAGAGACTACAGCTTGGACACTTATATAGAACTCAATCATTAAAAAAAATAAATATTTAAATTAAATAATTTGTAATAATGTTGTATATACACAAAATTAAATACATTTTTTTATATTTACAGTATACGCTGAGTTTTTGTTATGAATCATGTGACCTTTCTTTTGTCACCAATTTTGTCCAAATTAACACTACTTTTCCACAAAATCGGAAAAAATCTTAAGTCTTAATTTAATTTAGGCACTTATCTATTCTGGATTACTGTCGATGTATTTCTTGCTTCACCAAGATTATACTTATGTGGATCTATAAAAATATATCCACATAAGTATAATTACATAAATCCGTAGTTCTTTTAAGTAATTTTGCCTATTTAGCCAAAAATGCCCAATCAATGTAGCCCACTAACCATTAGGAGAACTACTTATGGTTAAAATATTGAGGCATACATATTATTGTAAACACCATAAATACAACCATTTAAATTAATTATAATAATAATAATTTATTTATTCAAGTGCCCAGACTCAATAACGTTTATTTTAATTATAATGTTTTTTCATATGCATTTTTATGCGATGATTAATATATTGACAATCAAAACGTTCATTTATCATGGTCAGGATGCTGTTGGAGCTCTCCCGGACACGGTGAATCAGAGAGTTGTATTTTTTGCGCATTATCGTGTGAAAACAGTTGACGTGTGCTTCAGCAAATATCTCTGACGCACTACAGTACCTCAGTAGCCCCATCAGCATCCTAAAACCATTATTAAATTGAACTTGAAGAGCATTGTAAGGTTTTTGGGTGAAGTTGGTCCAAAGGCTGCTCGTGTAAAAGCAACGAGCAAAGCTTGGAACCAACCAACCAACCAACCATTATATTACAGTCAATTTTAATTGCTTATATTTTTTAAGAAAGGATGTTAATATTCTGCTTAATAATTTTCATTTGTGTGAACAACCTTCTCTTTGAATCATCAGACCAGGATTTCACAGGATACTTAACAGTTATGTAACATACTATGCGTAAAAAAAAACAGGCTACTTTTATTGTAGGATTAGCAGTATTTTGGGCAGATATAGGCAAAGTTTATAGAATATACCGTTTTATATAAAGGCTTATCGAACATCCTCTTCCAGTTCCAATTTAAATTTCAAACACCTTAACTTTGAATATATTTCATCCCAATCTACGTAAGCTCCGATGAGTTTCCTCACGTTATCACTTTTATCTTCATACTGATTACGACCGTGCAATACCCTTATGTTATCAAATACGAGGATGTTACCTGCCTTTGTTTTAAAGCGGGCAACGAACTCGTGACTCAATTTATAGAATAAGCTATGAGCTTCGTACCAAGGCTTTACATCCTCTATGGGGCCAAGGAAATGGCTGCCTCTTTGCGGTATCGAGAAGTTTATTCTTACAATTTCTCCATGCTTGTCCAAGCATATGACGGGAGATCTGTGCAGCTTGAAGAATTCTTTACCGTGTTCCACGCCTACGTCCCTCCACTCCACTTCTGTTTCTGTTAAGAGCTTGAATTCCTCTGGATGATGTTGTGCCATGTACTTGGCGGTGTAGTGGCAGTCTGCAAGCATGTTCTCCCCTCCTTCCCCCAGAGTTTGTACTAAACAGTGCAACATATTCGTTCCAGGGCAATATTCGTAATATGGAAGATCTGTGTGCATTTGCAAATTGCTCGACAAATAAGCCACGTTGCTCGTATTTGCTACATGTTGTACAATAAACTTTAGTCCGTAATGCGTCTTTCTTGGAAATGCAACTCTGTTTACGATGTTGTCCAAAGCTGTTTCGGAATCAGGTGCGTTTTCTATTAAAGCTATTCCATAAGTGGATAAATCTTGCAGCCAATTGTACAGAGCTTCATCAGATTCGAGAATTAGGTTGTAGTCGTGTTTACAACAAACTTTGTCGAAGTCACTCCCGTGCCACACCTTTTTCACTGGCTTGTAAATGGTTTCAGTGTATTTTTTCTGGTGTCTAGGGGTAAAGCTTCGGAATTGTAGCCAGTTGAGGTTGTAAGAAGATTTGTGGCCATCATCCCACGTTACTTGCAATGAGTTTTCGTCCTTAACAACTTTCACTGGCTTTGGGTCTAAGTTGAATTTACTCCAATCTAGTATCCTGCTGTGCGCAGTCGGATGATAGCACTGGTTACACTGACAATTGTCTCTCAACCACACATTTGGAAACTTAAGAAGTTCTTCTTTAATCTCCAATTGTATAAAATCATCTTCCTTTTCTTTGATTACCCTATTTTGGGTATGAATTTGCTTACTTAAACCATTATTTGACTTGTAAAGTCTTTTAATAATATGATTTGTACTTTGGAATTGCCTCAAGAGAGACATGTTTGTTGTTCTGCAAACGGAACTAGTACTGAGATAAAATTAGTTGACACATTATGAGAGATAAGTTATTCGTTAATTAAACATAGCGAGCAGTTATTCGCATGAGATAACATTGTTGGTTTTTGTATTGTTATATAACAAATATAGCACTGCCATAGATAGAAATAACATTAAGTGCCTGCTTTTCTCTCATACACTTTTACAAAAGCTTTAATGTATAAATGCTCATTTGTTCCTTGGATCATCGATTAAAACAACAGTATATATGCTCAAATATTTATTTAACAAAAATACAATATATATATGTAGATAATTGCATAAACTTAACATTAGAAAAACTAACTATGAAATCTGATAATAATGTCATCACTAACATGTATGAGTATATTGTATTATGACTTTAATAAAATAATGATATGTATATACGACTATAAATTGTGTTTGTTGTTTGTTCATGCCTTGTTGATTCGTAATTGAACATTAACTTTTTTTAATTTAACATTTATAATGTTTCGGAGACTAACTTATTATTAATGACTCTACTCTACCCCTCCTCCGTCTAGTGGAAAAGGATTTAGATAACTCTAGTTTTATCACGAAGGTTTAAGGACTTTTTATTAAATCTTTTAAATAGTCACGTGCATTTTTATATGCTCCATCAATGACAAAATACAAATAAGTTGAGCATTTTATATAAGTCCTGTTAGTTTTATTACAATATTAGATTTATCTCTACACGTAAATCAGCGTAATAAAATATAGAGGTAGGTACAGTTCGAATGACTAACCCTTCCCTTTACGAAGTCTATAAAATTAAAAATATTGACATATTATTTCTTAATTTAGCACCAAT
>DWNE01001632.1:0-21279 GCA_018249875.1 Cecropterus toxeus | reverse complement strand
AAGGTTCCGGGGCCATAAATAATGAAATGTATAGTCCATACAATCCTTGACGGCAACCGAATAATGAATATTACTGCAAATCAGTGTAATGATAGAACGTCAATATTTTTTTATTTTAACCATTTTATTTATTTCAGTATTTTGGCTACTCAGAAAGACTGAACATGGCTTATATTACAAAAATAAGTACGTACCTTATTCATATAATCAATAGTAAAATAAATTATGTTCGTAATAACCAAAAATATATTGATTTGGCTCTACCGGCGAGTATCGTTTGACAGAGAGGAACTACCCTTACACCATTTTTCCCAGTGTAACGCAGTTCTTGCGTTTCGGTGGAAGTGTGTGGTTGCCGGCTCACGTTCTAATGAGGCGACCATCTCAGCCCACAGGAATCTATTCCTAAATTGTATGGAGGATAATATCACTAAATTAATCGACGCGGTTTCTACCTATATTTTAAGTATAAATATACTAGTAGTAGACTAACTACTACCATTTACTTTTCATCGTTTTTTCGTGCTGCGATATTATTTTATAACACTATTTTTGATTATGACCTGACTTCACCTGACTTAAAATTAGACACAACGATGGTGAAGTATATATTTCAGAAATCATTTAGTTATTACATTATCGAGCCAAAGGGTTTGCAAAAGAACGGGTTTGATAACCTATATCAGTCGAGTCATAGATAGATACGACATAAGGATAACAGCGCTTAATACCAGACTAAGCAAGGTAAGTGCTGGCGTTGAACTAACTCGGCCGCTGGCTAATCCAATCACGTAATTGGACTTACCCTTTTTCATTGACCGGGTAATGACTCCACGCTAAGCCTGGACGGCTTCAGCATTTTTGCTGTGAACTCTGTTAGCCTAAGTTGGTGGAAGTAACATTGTCACACCTATGTCTAACGTAAGAATATCACGTAACATTATCACACATATTGATAACGTGAAACATACCGTGTTTATCGTTGCAAGGGTGGATGCCAGCTGACTAAAATTGGAGGTGGGATACCAGGTGGTAGAACCAATGTAGTTAGACTGGGAAAGTACCAGCGCCATACCTATTTTGAGAAGCATTTCTTACGTTTCAGTGGAAGGGTGTGGTTGCCGGCCCATGTATATAAGGCGACTATCTCAGTCCTCAGGAGTAGTAACGCAACTATGATCGACTTCAGATAGAATATGTGTTTTCTATTAAGTTGCTTATAGATGTCCACAGGCGGCAATTACCGCTTACCAACAGATGGACTGCATACTCGTTTGCTACTTCATTAAAAAAAGGTAACTATCGTAGTCTTTATGAATGACAACGCATGTGTGTGACTTATAGTAGAAACTTTGTTTTAGGTGGCGTTAGGTACAGAGGTCCATTAGCATTAGTGACTACTTATAAGCAGGTAAACTATATGCTTATATTGCTTCAAATAAAAAAAAGTTAATCCACAAGTTTGGAAATTTAAAGAAAAAATCCACAAACTAAGATATATAGACGAAGAGAAGTTGTTAAAGTTGCAAGATGCATACACCTTTATGCTGTCCTAATGTGAAAATTGAAAAATTTAAAAAATATATATACTTGACCCCTTAGAATAAGTTTACTTTTTATGATTGAAACGGTGGCAAACGAAACGTTGAAACGGTGGTGATGATCAAACGATGGCACGATCAGCGGCGTTAACAATGTTTATCGTGATAATAAACAAATACACATCTACTATAATTATAATAGGCACAACTGTGATGGTTAGCAGTAATTACCGGAATTATCACGCCAGGGCCGTCGAGCCGTATCATCAGATCGTTGGGCGGGCGGCTGGTGACAGTGAGGCCTCATTACTGCCAGATCATTGCAAGGGGTGTAACGGCTTCATGTCGTTGCGATCGGATAATAATTACTCGAAAATAGGTTCGTTTAATGCCATTTGATTGTAATTAAATGCAGGTCGGTAGTTTTATTTTATTTTACTCGTAGTAAAAGCGATGTAGGACTTATACAAATTACGATAAGCTGCCTAGAATTAGTCATTATCAGAATATATGTAATTTATTTACACAAAGAAAGTTTTAATACGCCTCAAATTTTACACAGAAGCTTTATTATATTGCGTTTTCTGTAATATTATGGAAACATGATTAATAAACAAGCAAATAAAGACGGATTACGGTTATTAGAAAATATTGTCATGATATAGTTACTTTATATTGCTTTGACATTAAGAGGTTCCGTCGGATTAATTAAAGATTATTTGATAATACCTATATTTTTATAACACATTTTTGACAATAATAAAATTGTTTCAGGGCTACTATATATTTTGACATATTTAGGGTAGATATATAATTTATGTAAGGTTCCATTACGTCTCAAAAATCGCCTCTAGCGTTGTTCACGTTAACTGACAAATTGGGTTCATTTCGCTCACTGTCACTTTTGAGTTCGCATTATAAATACCAATTATTGTTTGAGTAGTGAATGCGAATAAAATTAAATTGAAATTAGGTACCTATTTGCAAAAAAATATTCATTATTATACTATTGGGTACGTGCCTCCTTCCAAAGTAAAAGAGTTTGATCAGTATTTCCCAACCATTTTTAGGCCCTGCCCTTACCTTAACATTCCTAATTTTTTTACGCCTCCCATACATAATTTTTGACTGCGTCAGACCAGACCTGACTATGTCAGAAGGAGGTTCATGCTCTAAAAACATTAGCTTTTATATTACAACCCAAAGCGAAAGTGTCAAAGGCGTGTCTAGTTAATATTTAAATTGCCTTGTCTTTGATTTTTAAATTTGATAGTTCAATCAAATTGCCTCCTCGTGGGGCATGGGCCCCACGTTGGGAAACAATGGTTTAGACGATTTTTCACCACATAGGCTGCTCAGATAATTACAATTTTGATAACTAATTTTACAGAACTAGAATCGAACCTATTAACCGCAAAAACAAAGCACTGGACTATTACTACTTCGCAAAATCATAATACAATCAGACTAATCCATTACTAAATTATCTTACAAAGCAGCGTAATAAATACAGATATCTGTCCCTTAGTATTGACGGCGAGCGGAGACAATATTTACTGGGCTACTCCCCTGGTCCTGCCGAACGGAAACTTATAGTTTTCTTGAGGCGCCCGCCGAATAAAATACTGCTGCTGAGGCCATAAATCAGATCGTGTCGCGGTCACAGCCGGCGCGGAGTCGCCGCCCGCCCAGAGCTGGCTCTCTGACGCTCCGCTACATTTTAATAACAGGTCTCCTCCGCTATAAATGGTCACTGACAGATTTTATTTCAGCCCATATATTACGTCCAGTCGTGCGCGTGAACTTTTTATTAATATTGGTTTAGGATTCATAGGCATTTAGATTTTTTTTGTGTATGAGACATATATCATTACTTTAATATCTGGAACGTCTCGGACTGTAAGGAATAACAAATATCTTTCTACTTAGTTTTTATTTTACTCAATTAGGTTTATCTACTAGATTCTAAAATTAACTATGTTGCCACAGTTACCCATGAAAATATACACTTTGATCGTATAACACCCCAATTTTTCCGTCCGTCGTTACTAACAAAATGTAAAGCGGCTTTAGTAAATAAATGCCTCCATATAAGAACTGACATATTTTTTTTTTGTATGTATAATAATGATTAACTACTAGCAGTTCAAGGCACACCACCTCAAGGTACTTTGTTCAACTATGCTATTTAGTATGAATAGTACTTCTTACTGTACTTAACTTAAAGATTGTTCGTTAACATTTGAGGAAAAATACATACGGACTTCCTGAAGAGTATTTATGAGAAGTCGGAAATGGAACTTTTGGATAGGTGATATGTATCGACGCGGCGGCGAAGGTTTATGGGCAGTTTTACGGTCGCCGCCAACAATAACGGTGACCGCGAGGGTGCCGAAACCGCCGCAGCTGTTTTTTACACGCTCTACAACCTTTACCTCAAAATGTAGAAATGACATAAAACTATGAGGAGATATCACTGCAATAAAAATATTTTTAGGTGTATTTGATGAAAAATTAAGCTGATTTATTGTTACTTGTAGGCAATTAACAGAAATTTAGCTTGAATGATTAACTTACTTAGTTTTCTATTTATTTTTGTAGTTTCGGAAAAGCGATTATCTTACTTCTCGCAGTTGCTGAGCAAAAAGCTTTAAAAATTGTAAGTGGAGGTAAAATATTATAAAAGTATGTAAATATGTTTTTAAAAATGAACATAATACGAAATACTACTTAATAGTTTGTCAATCAAGAACGTAGTCATTACAACAATTCAAAAATTAGTTTTAAAATACCACATTTAAAACAAGAATAATAATAATAAAACTCTACGCAACCTATGTGCGGAATTGACCACAGACGTTGCAATAAAAATATTAAAAACCGCATAAGTAAGAGGCGGAGGTCGGCGGCAGTTCGGTGCAAATGTCGCCCCGGACACTCACATTATTCCTAACTGCCCCTGCCGGCGGCCTGCGCCCCCGCTCCTATTATCTCAATACTTTAGATAGTCACCGGACATTCTCCAACTCAGAATCGTTCACCAAATGACCGGCCATTCGACGAGATCCGATTAGTCATGATTGAGTTTGTGTTGTATTATAAAAATATAATCTCGCTTCGACTTCGTCAAAAGTTCTTTTCGAGTGGAAACTGATACGACTACGGCGAACTAGATAACTTGAAAAGGATTGAGTTCAATCAAAGACGGTCATTACGAATGTCGTACAGATGCACGCTTTGAAGGATTCAAGAAATTTAATCCGGTAGAAAGGAAGGTTTTGCAAATTAATCCAAGGGATTATTTCACTTCAATGATTTCGAATAAAAATTTAATGGACCACTATTTGTGGGGAGGTTTAAATGGCACAGATGGACAAATAGTATTTTTGATTGTAGTTGCTGTACATTAATATTGTATAAAGTAATTTATTTGATTCAAGAACAGTTCTTGTTATAAAAAAAATGTACCTGACCGGTATTCACATTATTTAGGTTAACATATAACACATTAACTCTATTTCTTATTCTTCTTAAATTTTACGATCGTTGAACATAGATCGTCTACGTCGTATCTATAGATAAGATAAGAGTTTTGTTTATATAGAATTCAAATAACTCTACATACTTTATATATTATGCGTATAGTTACATTTCTATTAAATAAATATAGTGGAGTTTATTTCTTCTTTAAGATCTGACTTGCTGGAAGTAATTTTAAACGTTTAGTTGAAACATCCGAGTTATACTGGCATGCTATCCATCCGGTAACTGTCAGTTTGTCTGCAGGTAGAATTCTTGGCTTTCTTAGTAGCATATGGATGTAGACAGCATTGTGTGGTATACATATATCTTCGCATGATGTAAATAATTGCGCATTTTATTTCATTCTTCGAATCATATCAAGGCAGGATAGTGCAACAGGAAACTGGAGCAAACTGCTGACTTGTGAAACGTAACACACACTTAATACAATGGGTGTCGCCGATCGAAATCCGTTTTAATATGATAACTTACAATAACAATGATATAGGTACCTACTGCCTATGTAATACACTTTTATAATTGCTATACACATCAATGTAATTATTGTACATACATTATTTAATTTATAGTTTAATTAATTGCGAAGAACAAATGTCTCTAACAATATTATGTGTTCTAATTGTTTATTTTTAGACCCTACAATACAGTTATTTATTATTATCATACATCCATTACTATCATACTAATTATTCTTCCTCTTCTTTTATGTTAAGAAATAAGGTGTTAAACCTGTAACTTGGCCAGGTAGGGGTTTTGTAGACTCGATGCTACCTTTCAATGTTCAAAATAACAAGATTATTTGTTAATTTCATGTGTGTCAAGTGCCATTTTCCAGGTGGTAGAACCAATATAGTTCGACCGGGGAAGCACCATTGCCACACCTATTTCTATCGTGAAGCAGTTTATGCGTTTCGCTGGAATGGTGTGATGGGTGTGGTGTGGGAGCAGCAACGCATCTGTGATCGACTTCAAATAGAATCCCTATTCTATATGAAGTTGCTTACAGATGTCCACGGGTGGCTGTAACCACTTACTCAGGTGGACTGCAGGCTCGTTTGTTACTTCATTCTTATAAAAGAAGTGCCCATAATATTGATAAATCAGCAGAATTTACAATGACCACGTAATGTCTTATTTATTATAATGAAGTTTCTATACATTAAGCGATAAAAAGTGCGTATGTCATGTTATCTCAACTATGAAACATTTTTTACATTTAAATGGAAGCTATAAGTTTTCAGTGGCAATCAATAGCGCGATTGATGGGAATAGGGAACATCGTTCCGGTTGGTTGTTCTTATCGGATGAGCCGATTGGGGAACTGTTCTGCTCCATTATACTTTGCTGTAATCCTGTACTATAAATTATAAAATAAAACACACGCAAAATATAAAAGTGAGTTTAGCTTATTTTATATTGAATTGATTTACTAGCTAATCCAACAGAAATACATAAAATGTATTCAATGTATACATAGTAGATAATAAATTATCTTATTACAGCTTATACAGATAATAAATAACCTACGGTAGGTAGATAGATTGGTGGTAGGTAGAGAATCTACGGCGTTTGTTCATGTTTGTGTGATTGTCATTCGTGCTTGTGTGTGTATCTTTTTGTCCTCTTTAGTCCTAAATATCTCCTAAGTCTAAATACCTTCACTTGTGTATGAATTCATCTGTTTAACATTAAATTTTATTTTGACTATTCACATATATACATATTTAATATTTATAACTATAACAATTTAATAATGTAACTTAACCACAGCGGCGTTTGCTTTGTCGTCTGAAATTGCTATGGTTACTTTCCAGATTTCCTTCAGACCCTGACCACTTAAGGCTAAACTACTGGCAAGACAGACATGAATGAGGCTCAATAGCCTCTTCTGAGGAACTGTTAAAGAATAGGCCGATAATAAATCAAGACAAATTCATTAAATGTTTAGTTTAGAAAAGAGTTCTTATGATGATGAATCATCATCATCATAAGAACTCTTTTCTAAACTAAACTAATAACTGCCAGGTAACCGTTAGAAATACCACCATCAGGTGGTATTTCTAGCGGTTACCTGGCAGTTATTAGTTTATCAGCAGTATAAATTCAATGAAAACCCATATGTCTCCACCGCGAATGTCCCACCTAAACTGAAACTATATCTAAACTGAAATATTGTAACAAGACTCTTAGAAACAGTTCCGATTGATTACTACGAGTATATTCGGGATTGAAGAGATTGAACCAGACATAAACTGCAAAGAACGGATAGGTACAAAGTGCTCGGTGCTTTTAAAATGACATTAGCGTCATACTGAGACGTGCTCCATGAGCGGTTGCTGGGAGCCTCTCCGCCGGCCACGCTCCGATGAACCCTGATCCTATCATAACGCAATCGCATATCGACTGCTTCGTAAATATGACATGGTTCCATCACAAACAACTACAATCAATCTCAACCTTAAACGTTTCGCTATAGAATTTAATATTGCACGCCTCGCCATTTAGGACCATGTGCAAGCAAGCTGCTCAAAATCTGCAGATATTTACGTTGATAGCCTTCCAGCAAAGAAGTGGAGTAGATACGTGAACTCGATCAGGGACTATAATAATGTAAAGCTCTCGTTATTCTTTTGATAAATGTTACAAATCCTATATTAATAATTTCACCTATTGCATTTGCTAATACTGTGTTGAAAACTCTTTTGTATTACAATCTTAGTAACGTCAAAGTTTTAAATTATGGAAAAATAAAAAAAATATTTTAGTATAAGTACCGTTTAATAAATCTTTGCACTTTTATGCTACAAATTTCCTGTACATATAATTGGTTTTTAACAGTTATTATACAAAAGCCTACGTAAATCTCCCCCAGTCTCAATACTTAATACACCTTAAATAAGCCTTATTTGAAAAATATAGAAAAAATCCACAAAACCCATAATATATCCCCTTAAGCTTCCGTTCAACGATAATCCCTTTAGCGAGGGAAAAACTTCAAAAGTTAGTGCGGGCGTCGTGGGGCGCCGAATTTTTGATCTCTATTAAATTGTTTCAAATCGTTTAACTTGTCGCGGCTCAATCAGTGCGAGGCGAGGCGAGGAGAGGGCGCCACAGTCGCTGTTTCACGCTCACTGCCTCGAATACTGATGCTGCGTTTCTGTGCTCACGCCTCGCGCTATGCCTTCGTTGTGCTCAATGAGCGTAAAGTTTCATATATTTTGCAGCTTTACTGGATTTGTACTAAGATTTGTTCCAAGTTTTGAGGTAGTTTTAAAAATTTTGCAATTATATAATTAAACTGTAAGAAATAAAATATATATGACCTTGCGAACATTTTATGTAGAGTCGACTACTTTAAATTGGGAAGACAGGACACATAAAACACACATCAGAGTTATTATAAGTAATTATTTGATATATGTAGAATGTAATAATTAAGGGGTTTAAATTGTTATACAATTATAGAGGAAATATAATCTGTATAAATATTTGTATCATAAATTCATATTAAATTCGATTCTTGTAAAATAATATCATATATGACCTAAACTTACAACTAGGAATACACAAAATAATAGGTATCGTTATAATTTTTTGTTTAATATTATTTTCTTTATTGTGACGTTTGCCAATTAATATTTTATCTGTGGCATTATATTCGATAAGCATAAATCTTCGGTAGTTGAAGGTGGAGGAAGGGACATCACGGCAAAACTGATTTATTCACTAGTGATATTTTATAGCGCAGTTTATTCCGGCCGTTATTGTATTAGGGCGGCTGTTTGTTACGACGCCCTTGCCTCGACCTCGTAGACGATACTTTCTTAAAATCTGTCTATTATGTTCAAAAGTGGGAAGATCAACTTCAGTTCATGTGGAATTTAGTAGATGGTTTTGGCATTTATTTTTACTAAGGAGTATAGTATGCCCCATTAGTCACTGTGGCGGTTTTTAGGGTAGGTGGTCAATGGGTTGGATTCCCAGCCCGGCAAAAGGTGAACTCTAAACGTATCTGTGCTGCATCCAGTATTGGCGGATTTATCTTGTGTCTCCCGCATTCAATTGAAGTACAAAGAATTTTAGCAAAGAAATAAATAACGACGATTCTGTGCCCTGGGTGGCATAGATACACACAAACATCCAGACCCAGAACAGAAATTTAAAGACATCATTCAGATGTCTGTCTGACCGGGGATCGAACCCGGAACCCACTGCGTGTCGGACCGGTATGGTGAGCGCTCCACCACGCGCTCGTTTATTATTTTCTAGCATATCGGTAAAAATATCCTACTTGATGATTGTTAAATTATGATTTAGATACGACATCGTGATTAGGTAAGACAAATTTGAACGACAAGTACCAAATACCTATAGTTTTTCACATTAACAAAACACTATAAACCATATATGAGAAAAAAAGTGGAAAAAAAAAAAACATTCAGCTCCGATTTTATTTTAACACTCTTTCAAACATAGATTAATAAACATTGTAACGGGCGCTCAATGAAAATATATTTCCGACTGTCCCCTAATTGTAAAATTGCGTGAAATTAAATTTGGAATATACTTTTATCCCTCTGGAGTTTGACAAATAGCTGGGAGCGGCGGTGCGATTTAGTCACACTGTAATTGGTTTTTTAATGCGGTACTCGCGAAGTACCTTCCGCTTTATCAAGTGAATACATTATCAAATCGTTAGGTCGCGGTCGGTGCGACCCCCGCGCCATGAATAAGAATCAAATGCGTCGTCGCTCACACCGCCGCAGCGAGGGGTTGCAAATTAGTGATCGTGATTCTGAGCGTTCCTCTGCACATTTAACGGTTAATAAATACAAATTAAAACATTATTGTTATTTTTCATGAATGCTATGTTGTTAAAATTTTGGCAACTGAATGCGTTTTGTTAATTAAAGTTGATAACAGGGTAGCGTTTCCTAAAATTAATCTAATTTATTATTTTATAATCTATTTCTAAGGGATTAGATTGATGGATCGCCTAATTATAATTATGAAATCACTTCCTTAATGGACTCTAGATTATTCACACACAACACATTCAACATTTAGTATCTGTAGAAACACTTCGCTATCAACATTAATATTTTAGTTTTGCGGATTTTAAACATTAATACTATAATAATATCATATTAGCATATTTGTCTATCTTGGTTAATCTGATTTCCTTTATTGTAAGGAATGAAAGGAATAGAAAATTTGTTTGGTCCATTGAACCATTTATATGGAAAGAGTTCCTAAACTTTAGGCCTATACCACACAGCATTCTTTACATAGATCTGATAAACTGCAATAAAATAAAGTCTTAAAGGAATCAAAGACAATAAGAAAAGGACTGACATAATAGCATCTCTAAATTTACAAAACACTGAGTGATATGGACAGGGGTTCGGAAGCTGCCTGATAGTGGAGATGGAGGGCGTCGTAAATTTGACAAGTGTACATATTCAAAAGGGTACTCCCTTCCTGGTTGTCTATTGTGTTTTTTGTAATTTTAACTGATATTTAGTATGATAGAAATAATAGAGGTAGGAATGTAGATAGTTTATTGGCACATATAAATAATAAGCGTAGGAAAAGGTAGTAAGCAATTAAACATACTAATTCTTCTTTATTATTACTAAATTTAGGACTTTCCTCAAGATTTTGTAATTTAGAAATGAATATTTTTGAGCTAAATATTATGACAACTGAATCAATTTTTGAGCAAGAAAAATCTTAATTCGTAATAAACTTATAATTTAGTCTGTGCAGTTCTGTCTACTGATTGTTTATTGTTTTCACGATGATAGTCAATTGTTTTGCAATGGTTAATGATTTGTCTCCAATAATATGTAAAAAGTAAGATTCAGCATAACGTGGATGTCGTCAGTATTAAGATTCATATTGATGTATTACTAGGCAACAGACGTGGACCCGAGCTTTGGTCCCGGTCATATCGGGACTCCGATCACGTACGCGTAATGTACGAGCTTCGATCCTGCTTCCTACCTGTCGAACACTACTCAGCCTTCGTTCACCTCGATTGTATCAATAACGACCCGATTGGTCGCTGGCGTATCATTTCCACTCGTAAACCTGCCGTGTACATTTTATTACCGGACCTATTGGAGTTCAAACCTATTTTCTTGTTTCAAAACGTTTCATAGCTTAAAATACTGTTTCAGTTCCTAGTCGTATATCAAACTATTCTACGATAAAATTTAACAGTTGAAAATGGAAGACACGCAAAAAGCGTGGCGCGACTGTTATCCTTCACATAAAGATGTCTAATAAAATAAGTATAGGGAGGAAATCTACGCTACATTGCGAGCTTGTCTTCGTGGTTAAGTGGCCCATTCGCGTGCAAACGAGCGTGCACTTAAAAAATAATAAAACCCCTTTAGTATCCATGCAAAACGGGGTGGGGTTGCGCTTAATAAAGAACCTAAATGACAATGTTAAGTTTGGAAGGTTCAAGTGCATACTTCCGATTTTTAAAACATCGATTTTATTGTAGGTAATTACGTGATCACCCAATCAAGTACCTAAATATTACTTTTATTAATTTTATACCCGTTTAAAGCGATTATTACACTTATAAAAATCGTGTCGACATTTATAATTTTTATCGTTGATATTGTAAATGACCGTTTATTGCGGCCTATTGTTTGAGCAACTAGCAATTAATTAGTATTAATTCAACTGCCAAAACTGCTGTCAAACTACTCGATTATTCAGCAGCTTGGACATCTATGCACATTAAGAGGTATTTATTCACAACAATCTATTGTTGACAGATTTCTTGAATAAAATCAAACATGTACTGCTTATGGTTAAGTCGGTTAAGATTGGAAGTCCGAGCGACAGGGTCTCAAGCAAATGTTTGGAAGCTTAACACAAAAGATGGAAGCTTTAGAAACTATCGTTCAAGCGATAGTAGTCATAACCATAGTCAGAATTATGGTGTTTAGTTTTATTATAAACAATCGTGCATGATTTTCATCATCGACCATTTATTAAGAATTTGACGAGATTAACTAATGTGAAAAAGTTCAAAGCGTAGGTAGACTCTTTCAGAATTATTCTTCAACTTTTTGTAAGATTTTATTCCTAAATATATATCTGTGTATTATTTTTTAATTTTAATAACGACTAACCTACTTTTACCTACTTTAAACATTGCAATAAATTATTGTTACAAAATTAAATCTACTTATTCGCAAACCGAACAGTGAAGATGTTGTATGCAAGCAGCGTACGGGGAGTCGGTTCGTTGTCCGCGCCTTGATTGCATTCCCTAAAAAAAGTGGGAACGTCTGTGTGCACAGTTTATTAGCTGACCAGTTTTGGTTCAACACAAATAACGTGAAACTAACCCCAATTTTTCACACTTTTGCAATGTATTGACTATAGTTACAGCACTAGATAGATATTTGCACTTTGATGTGTAAAAATTCATACTACGCATAGGAGACTCTACAGTATTGATAACATACTTAGCTAAACATCCCGTAATTGGGTGAAAAAAGCGACCAAGTCTGATCCGCGCATTAAAGGTTCCGTATCAATACAAACGGCAATAAAACATGCATGGGAGGCTCCCTTAAATATTTATTTCATTACGCTCTTAGTATTTGTTTTACAGAAATACCTGATCTGTATAAAAATTTCGACTGTCTATCTATTACGGATTATAAGATAATTACAGCCTGGTGACGGACAACGAAGTCTTTGTAACAGGTTTCCGTTTTTACCTTTTGGGTACGGAACCCTAATAAGAACCCAAGATTTCTTTGTAAATCCTCCGATTTTGAAACAAATGTGTCAAGCTCTTTGGTAAGAAATAATGCAACACCAAGTTCAGTTACTTTTTGCACAGTAATATTATCTAAAGTATCAACAACCTATCATAAATATATATATATATCCCTTAGGGCAAAAAGTAAATGAAGGTTTACATTTAATATAGTTTTTTTTTAAGTAGATACTTACTACCTTCAATTTTCTTTCAGTATAGTCATTTATTTATAGAAAGAATTTCTGGAAATTTCGGACAAAATAGTTTAAATAGGCCAATTTCGTATAGAATTTCCACGGCTTTTAACGTTAGAAATATTTATTGTGATTAAGAGTACCTATAAAAAACGAATAATGTGTATTGATACGACGGTTTCTAGGAGAAAAGTCATTATTCAGTATATACTTACATCATACAGGATTTTTATGAATTGAATCAAATCAGATTTATCTAAACTCTATAATATGGATAACAACAGTGTAATACTTGATGTAACGCCAACTCAATAGATAGAATGCTGTAGATATAGAACAAGTGAAGAGTAAAGATCCCTTTAAAAGAATTATCCTGCATTTTCTTTATTCTTTCATCGATAGAATCGGCGCGTCTATCTAGTTAGCGCGGGCACACGGGGAAAAATGAAATATAGAGGCAATCCAAATAGATTGTTATCTACCCACGTGTTTACCGGCGGGCGCCGCGGCACGTTCGCGCTAACAAGCGACCCTCTCGTATCTGAAACACGGACCCGCGGTGACAGGACGAGACCCTTAACTCAGACCCCTAAACAGTGCGACACAATTTGAGAACAATGTTCGTGACAGGTGTCCGCTGAAGCAAATAACGTTTCTGGATTTTTAGCACTTAACACCAAGTTCAGTTACTTTTTGCACAGTTATATTATCTAGAGTATCAACAACCTACCATTATTCATATAATATACCATGCCACTTACTATATCTACTAATCAACTAATGAACATAGGTCGGAGGTCGTAAAAATTTATACGAGATATTTCCACTGTATTAATTCGCCGGCCGAAGCTAAAACTATAAACGGTGGTTAATCCCATGTATCATAGCGAGACGGTCATTGATTCACCGCTATCGGATGGTCGCGGTGACTTATTGCCGGTCCCCTCGCATCTCGCGCCCATTAGCTAGCCGGACACTGTGCCCAGTATAGAGTAAGTTACACGCACCTAACACACCTCATCTTTCTTAGTTGACGCACTATCCTTTTCGTGACTAATTGGGCGTAGACGTCGTAGATTTGCGCTTATTGCTTCGTTTGAGATAAAATCTTTTTCCATTTGTTTTATAAACCTGTGGATTTTGTCCATTCAATCTAATGTTTGTATTTGGAGAAATTCTATCTCTATTATGAACGCAATTGCTGCATTGTGGGAAGACAAAACGTGATAAGAGTATTACATTTTGAAAATTAGCATAATTCTTGGTGCCGGTGCAAAACAGATAGCGTTAAGGTGCTTAGGTAAATTAAGTGAACGCTCCACGAAACCATCTACGAAACCGCTACGCGTTGTAGCTTGTAGAATTGATTTTTGAGGTTAACGTTAAAAATAAGTATCAGTATATTGTAAATTATGCTATTTAATCATTGGAATAAAAAATAGTTTGTTAAGAATTCAAATTCGGAATATCTTTATGTTTATTATATTCCGTTTTTAAAACACGCATCACAAACTTATTATATTATGCAATGTAAAGAAAAAATAGTGAATACAATGCATTTTAAAACTTAATTCAGGTGTTTTATAGGAATAATATTGAAGGAATATAGGCGTGTGCAGACAACGATTGCTGTGATTGGATTAGGTTCGCCTTGTGCTGACGAGTCCCATGGGACCAGCCGGCCCGCGGCGATGCATTGACACGACGACGCTAATACTACCCGCCCGAACTTACGTCCCAATACAAATAAAATGTAGCAGTAAAGATTATTCGCTCGGACAGCATAAACTCAAATGAAACTCCTCCGTTTTTTATTATTATTCCCCAATATAATGACCATCGTAAAAGATACACGTTCACAATACCGTAGTTGAGACAGAAACGCATCTATAAATATACTTACATTAATCTTTACAGATACATTGGTCTATAAATGTCAAATATGTCCAATTAATTAAGTACGTTTAGATTTCTACACTGACCACAACTAGTGAAACTAGAAATTATTAGGTGCAATTACGGAGCTTGTTGTGCGTGATTGGAATTCACACGAGCGTGGGGCGAGGGTCCGACGACAAATTCTTACAAATTAATACATCTCAGAGCCTCTGTACCGCCTCGCGACCGACTGCGATACGTACGGAATACTTTATTATCATTTCCTAATACAATTTTTACACTCTGAAATTGAGTGGCAATATTGACATTGAGTGTTTTAGCTCCAAGGGATTTCCGCCATTACCCATTAGAAAATGAATGCCGTCGTCTATTAAGAAAATTATTCCAACATATCCTATCTGTTTTTAAATAAACGTCTGTGGCATTAATATCTACTTAGAAGTCCAGCGCTTCTAGGGTTTTAGTAATCTAAATCATCTGCATTATATCACTTGATAACATCACCTTTTTTGCAGCAAACCTGCCTCAGTTGTGTAAAGGTTAAATTAATCTGAAAAGCATAATATGAGCATATCCTTGATCAGTAGATTCGACATGTCAGATACAACAGATGAGAAATAGTTAAAGTGATATCTGGGCTCCAATCTGAACATATGAAAGAAAGAAAGAAAGTTTTAATTGGCCATAAGGCCTACAAACATACATATAATAAAGTAACACTAACTACTTACTACTACTTACAACTAAAAAAAAAACATATGAAAACTAATCATAATCTGTTATCGTAGTAAGTAGGTACTTGTTGTTGTTTTTGAGTTTATCATATTGAACAGCATAACTTGGATTAAAACATCGCACCGTAGCGAAGAATTTTGTCTGTAATCTTGACGTAAAATCTGCAGTGTAAGCGCTGGTGCACCGTGCGCCCGTCGCCCGCGCTTTCCTTTCACACTCCTTGTTTCGAGAGCAATCGAGGCGCCAATAAAAAAGGCGATCGTCGCCCTGAGCCCGGGCACCGACTTATTTACAGAACACCCTGCCATCGCTATTTATTTTATTGACTGCCATTTGCTCTGACTTTTATCGCTACCTACTTTCCGGATAAAACAAAGCAGGTAAAATTTGTCCACTGCAAAAAGTCGCAAGAAATTATGTCAATGAAGATATACATACATAATTTTATAATATATGTATGTATAAAATAAATTGATGTTGATTCATGAGTAACAACTACTTATGATATAGTTCATTGTATTTGACATATAAAACTATATAATCATTAAATTGGCACGTGCGTCGCTCCTAAAATAGATGTAAAGGTTATTTCACAACCAATCTCTACTGTTTAAGGGTGAATAAAACGTGTAATTAATTACACGTTTTATTCACCCTTTAACAGTAGAGATTATAATTATATTCTCCTTAATTATGAGAAACCACAGCAATATCTTAATACGTTGTTTAGTCCTAAACTTAGAATTCAGTATAAAATCAATAATTAATAGGTAAAAATAAATACTATGCTTAACATTCAGGTAATTGTTTTTTATTAAATGCAGGACCAAAAAGGAGGCTAGCAGGGCACTGGTCGGGCAAGGGGCGAACCCCATTTTCCACACATCATTGCATCGGTTGGTAGATTTATTTGCATGCGGGCCGCTGACCAGGATCCATTACAGCCATTACGCTTCTATCTGATCAAGCGTCACAAGAGTTATGGTGTTCTTGTTTTCCGAATGTAAGAAAAATGCTAACAAAGAGAAATAACGGAATACATATTAGGAAACGGCGTAGAAAGGATTGAATACAGGAAGGATTATGATTTCCGCTATATTTCTTTTTATTTTAGGACGGTTATATAACTGTCTGTCTGACAGTGGTCGAGTCAGTCGATGTAAATAATGTTTCCGGGGGGAAATATTTTTCGTATTTTATTACTTTATAGGTACTTAACATAAATAGATTCATTATAAAATATTACAGTCAAGTTGGGTAACTTCGAATTTTCGTGTATCTTTGAATAAAACTGGTTTCATAATTCCAATTTTTTTACCAACACTTCAAGCCCGATGTACAACTGATATCTGCGTAAAACGGAAAAAAATGTCACCTTAAATTAAAAAAGAAAAAAGTTTAGAAAGATTTCCAAAATTTTGTGTTTACTGTCTTTTTCATATTTCTTTCATTCAAAATAAGACTTCAATGTTACCCATGAATCATGGGTAACATTGAACCCATGATATTAAAATCATCAAAATTCAAGGATTTTTGTTCTATATAATAGTTCAAAGTTACCCAAAACTTAAGGTAACTTTGAATGCTCTCTAAAGTCCAATTTTCTCTCTTCTTTTCCTGTATACTCGTAAATACAGTTAAAAATACAAAATTTCAGTATAAAAACACACATAAGAATATCATTAAAAGTTACCCAACTTGAGTTAAAATATAAAATCCGAGCCTACCTTTTGAATTAATTTTTTACTTGCATATTTTTGGGGAAATTATTCCAATATTATAGGGACGTAAGATCTATTTGGATTGGTATAAGATAAAATGATAATGTAAATTGCCGAACATTTTCCTGCTCAATCGTACAAGCATCACTCTCATTAAGAGGTCAAACTGGACAAACTTTTCAAACTTATGTCAATGCCGAGGGAAGTTTGTTGGCAAGTAGCTATTTATTACGTTGCATTCAGATTTATGCTCCGCGTCCGCCTGTAGCTCAATACTGATAATGAACGGGGCGGAAACTATAAATTTGGTTAGTTGCGAAACTTCTTTAATGGAGAAGAATCAAGAAAGTGAAATAAACATTGTGAACTATTAGCCCCTTTTCCAGTCAGTAGCTTATTCATCCGTATTACGACAGCCGGTCTTCCGCGTGCCATTTGAACCTGCTTAGTGAGGTTTCCGCTTAAGCGTATTAATCTGAAATTAGGTCACAGTTTAACACCGTAGTGTTAAGTAAGGGTCACTGCACGCCTCCGGGGCGTCTCATTGATGTTTATAGGATAATTAGATACGGAAATCTTTAGTGTTTTCTTTATTTATAAAAGTGTCTTATAAGCGTGTTTAGTCAAAATAAAGTAACGAAATATTTTAAGGTGCTATTATTTATATGCAGATTTATAATTCTTTATTTAATCTTGTAGTTAATTTTATTTAATGGTTACGCACAACACTAAGACGATACAAATAAAATTAAAGTACATTCTTCCAAACGGCGTATTTATGCAAGTAGACCTCAATAATAGATCTTGACCGTGTAGGGGCAACTTTAACTGAATGCCGCTTTATTATTTGACTATAAATACAAATACTAGGGCTGTACCAGTATATCGATAAATTGTATAGGTGTCTAAAATAGTTACACTTTGGTAGTGATATGAACCTATTGATATTTTAAAATGTAAAAGAAAATGTTGTTAATGTTATATCTTTATAGGAATTAAATCGTAATAGAAGGCAGTTAAGTTAAAATTAGTATTCACGCATATCTATATATACTATCTGCTGCTTCTATTCTGCCCCATTCTGATCGGTCCTGTGCCATCTGAATCCAGCGGGTATCTCTGTCTTCGTTAGCCACCTGAATTCTTGTTATCTTGACGTAATCTCTATTCTAGAATATTTACTTATCCAGTGTATTAAAGAAATAGACATAATTATAATGTAATGATTTTGTAATTGAGATTATTTACAAGAAGGAAGTTTACCTATACCTATGTATAATATGTCAACCGGTCAAAAAAATCAATGTAGAAATAAGTTTGTATTATTGGATATCTATTAAAACATCCTAAAATATCGATAGTGGTCTACACTAATGGTCATTCGTATAATACGATCGCGACAAATCAACATGCGAACTGCAGTGGGGCGGCCCCGGATCGACACGCAGCTGATTTACGATTTACGGCCAGTTATCCCAACCGTGGCCGTCTTTATTCTACCACCATGTATTAGATTTTTTTTGTTTATACAACACCATACAATATATAATAATATATTACATATTTTATATTTACACACATGAAATATAGAATAACTCAAAATCTTACGCATAATTAGGTTGTCAAACTACTTAGTTCTTTGATTACTTAGATAATCTTTTATTAGATTGATAACAGATTTTAGTCTAACAACATAACACCCAAATATTCAACTTACTGAAAAAATATACAATTTTAGGAAAACGTATGATACAATTTTTTAATACAAAATCTCAAAAATCCCTTTTTTCATGAAATATTAATATTAATCGGCATTAAAGAACAAGCGGGTCACAGCCATTAAATTTAACTTCTCTTTGCAGAGGACATGTAATCGACTGTTAACGTTCGGTGACCGTGGTAAATCTCGAGTAATCCGGCGCAGAACAAATATAGTTGGAAGTAGATAAGGTGCGTCCGGCCGCGGGGCGCTAATGTGCCATTTGTATGATGATGTCGGCCGGTTGGAGAGTGAGGCCGTCCCTGGGGCACGGCTCCTAAATGTCCTCTCAATGTGGTACTAACGATACCACCGCTGCATCTGGCGTGTCTTTTCCTTTTTAGATGCGTAAATATTATTAAACGGTGCTTAAGGAAGTATATTTTTAAATGTGGCTAGATTTTCTTTTTCTAATTTACCTATCTTAAGTTATATTGTACCATATTAAATACTTTCGCAAGGTGGTAGAGGTGAAGTAGTTCTTAAGTTTCGGTAGAAGGGTGTGGTTGCTGGCTTATTTTATTACGAGGCGACCATCTTAGTCCTCGGGAGTAGCAACGCATCTGACTTCAGATAGAATCCATGTTTTATATGAAGATCATTTACTACCAAGCGGAGGGCATGCTCGTTTGCTACTTCGATCGTATAAAAATACTTAAGGAGTTCATAATACCTAGTTAGATAACTCACATACACACAAATAATCATAATAATCAATTCGTAAGTACGTACATACATACATTCTGGACGTTCTGACCGGACCTTGTAAACTTATGCAAAAGTGAAAAAGAAAATTGGGTTGAAACAAACAATGTCTGAAAATGAACGGGCAATGTAAACAGAGGCAGCAATATGTGAGTGTTTGTGTTGAAAAAATGTGAGCAGCGGCCAGTTCATTTACATGGTAAACGTGCGCTTAGAATGGGTCGTCACGCACTCCCACAAGACTGACCTGCGTCATTAAGATCGCGATTAAATTAGACACGTAAAACACGTTTTCGTGTTTTGAAACATATAAAAATGTACTTATTTATCGATGTGTATAAATTAATTCCTAAAATGGCAAAACGCTACGTTTACTAGATTCGCACGGTAGTTTTAAGTCCGTCCGTTTTTCACACTTTATATTTTCCTTTATTTAAATACAACTTATAGATCTAAATAATCCGTGAGAGGTTGTAATTTTTGCCTTTTATTGTAAAGAGCAGGTTGTTTCACGGCATAAATGTGTTATTACTTTGGATAATCTAATATCATAAAAATAACAGAAATGTCTGGATTTAAACAAGATATAGGCGTTAATAAATAAAGGCGTCTATTATCTTTTATAAAATGTTTTCGTGTCACATGCAGTTTTAATATGGTTCATACAAACATCTAACTGTGATAACTTACATAAAGTGTATACATTGAAGTTAAACATAGATTTTAAAACTGGATAATCGGAGGATAACGAACTCTATGGACGAAACACATTTGGGGTATAGAATTTAAGATTAAGTAGATAGGTACGTAATAGCATCTACTCTGTATAATGTAAATGTATAAATGTACAAACACAGGGACAGAAATATACTGTTTATATGTATTAGTTTGTAGCCTATTGAATTACGTGTTGATTAATAGGATTAAATACGTTTACTTACAAGCACTGATCCATGGCCATGAAAAAGCCACCAAATGGTGCCCGTGCGTAAATAATCCTCGCATTGAATGAACATACGAGCGTATGTAGGTATATTTATTTTTACGTGCACATTTAGTGTCATATAGAAGATATAGTTTTCCAGGTGGCACTAAAACAAACATTCTCTTCCAAAAAGAGTATATTTTTAAATAAAATTCTATGAAGATTTCTATTATACCCGCCTCTAACCATTCACATTAGAGCTGATTAGTAGAGCGTGTCTTAATTCTCTTACTAGCTGTAGATCTACGTATTGAATAATTTACCAAGTGCGAGTCGGACTCGCAGTCGAAGGGTTCCGTAGCATTTTCATTCACAAATCTTAAAAAGAAAATATAGCTGTGTTGTAAAAATAATAAATATAGTCAAACAGTTGTCCAACTACCAACATAAGTTTGTTTTTTA
>DWNE01001631.1:0-21280 GCA_018249875.1 Cecropterus toxeus | reverse complement strand
CCTTATAAGCCGGTGAAACTGTGTGGCACAGCTAGTAATTAATATGTATGGAATAAAATTTGAAAATACAATAATACATTACAATTTTAAAATATTACTGTTACGCTTTATACGAGTTTTTGTCAAGTTAGTTATGTAAAACTATGATAGCATATATATTCGGATGCTAGCCTTCATTTGATACCCTTATTGTTATGAGTATAATCTAGTATAATCCCTCCTCCTTCTTTTTCCTATATTGCCAGGCGCCCTTTTTGAAAAAATATATAGCCTATGTCGCTCCGCAAACTGAGACTAATGATATGTCGTACGTCACAATCTGACCAGCCGTTTCGGCTGTAGTGCGTGCCAAAGAAAGGGATACAAACATACATAAAAATTAAAACATACATACAAAAAAGATACATACGGTCGAAAAACATTACCCTCCCTCTGACGCAGTTGGGTAAAAATCATACAGATTACTTATTGAAAACTGCGCTGAAATTTCAGAATCAAATTGAACGTAAGCATGACGGTTAGCTGCCAACGCTAAGATGAATGTAGCCTACTGTGATTAGGTATCGCGTTATGACGCAGTGGAATGTAACCTAAATAGGCCGAATTTCACTGTATCTGCTTTCATAGACAAGCATCTATAGAAGTAGTATCTCTCTCATCTCTGAGTAGTAATTTTTGCTTTATGTTTACTCAAATATAGATATCATTTGTTGAATAGTATATGTATCGAAGACCTTTACATGTCCCACAGATATGTCATCATACGACTTTGCCATTCGGACCGTGAAAAAATGTTTTGGATTTGAAATGCCATTTACTGACGTAGAATTAGCGTACGTAATATCGCGATAGATATCACATATTTACTAAGTACCGATTGTTGGAAGGGACTCAAACAACGGGGCACAAAGGGAATGAAACTTAAACGAATCATTCAAACTTAGTTGTCTCGTGTCTTTACATGAGATTTGTTACAGATGACAATGGGCGTAGCGATCACTCAAAGTCAGGTGGACTGCATTCACTCGGCTACTTCTATATATTTTTTTAGCTTAACGTAGCAAATGAGCATGCAGTCAACCTAATGGTAAATGGTAACTGCCGTCCATGGACATTTTCATATACAATAGGGGTTCTACCTAAAGTCGGTCACTGTTGCCTTGCTACTCCGAAAGACTAAGTTATATATAAGTGACTGCAAACTACACCCTTCTGCTAAAACACAAGGACTTCCACGTATTAACTGTGGTGGAACTACCTCCCTGGTCCAACTATACTGGTACTACCTGTAGTAAATATATGGCTAGGCTATATTACAAAATAGCGTTCCTAAAAAAATGGTTATTCTGTAGAATTAACTACGTGTGAAGATTTTTCCGCTAGGCTATGACATGGGGCTCTTAAAAAAAGGTACGACAAAAGCTCTCCTTCAAGCCGGCGTTGCATTAGCGACTCCCCTGGGGATCCAAATATTCATGGTCGACAATGACTACTTTCTATTAAGTAGCCCGTTTGCTTTATCGTTTGGTTATGTTTTAGCGGTGATTTGGTTATGGTTATGTTTTAGCGGTGATGCCACTGCGGATCAACCATCATAGTGTAGATGACTCACTTAATAGTGTGGATGTAGGGACTTTCCAAGAAACTAGGTTATGATTTGAGTTGAGATCATCCGACGACATAAATTGCTACTGAATATGCATAAGAGATATGGAACGTAGATAGTAAATAAAAGCTCTATAAAAGATCTATTATTAAATTTTATTACGAAGACTATCTAGATTATGTTAAGCTTCATAAAATAATTAGTTAAGTTAGATATAGTACAAGGAGCAGCCATATAAAACT
This sequence comes from Cecropterus toxeus, assembly GCA_018249875.1. Taxonomy (NCBI): domain Eukaryota; kingdom Metazoa; phylum Arthropoda; class Insecta; order Lepidoptera; family Hesperiidae; genus Cecropterus; species Cecropterus toxeus. Next base: position 19,432 of record DWNE01001631.1, on the reverse strand, counting down.
AAAAAAAACGTCAGTTTCAAATTTACTTTTCAAAGTTTATATCATTGATGCGTAACATACAAAAACTTTTGCCTTATTTTTCTAGTAGCTATTTAATAAATACGTTCGTATAAAATTCATTACAATTAATGTTTAATTGTATATATTTTCCTGAAGTGAAAGTTCTTTAGAATCGTTGTGATTTGAAGCTCGATGAAACCAAAATGCGTCATAAATATGGTTATGGGCATTACACCTAGATGGCGCTGTAATCCTTTCTGAATCACGCTAACGATTTTTCTTTCTAGCTTGTATAAGAGCTCAAGTATGGTATATGCAAAAAATATTTTTTTAGTTTCACTTCTGCCGCGTGTAAATTCATTTATGTTTTTTTATTCTAATTTACGGTTCAGTATATATCCTTTTTTCTCTTACCTAATGATGTCGATGACTTGGAGTATATATGAAGCTTACGAGAAATTATTACATGGTTCTGAAAAGTAAAAACAGTCAATTTACCGTATAAAGCTGAATCGTAAACATGTGTAAAGCTACTCATATGAAACTATGCACCGAGCATCTGCATTTCCTCCATAAACTATTTATTACACTGAGCGGAGTTATTTCGAGCTCCACGTACCCGTGAGTTAATGTTTTCTCAGCGTATAAACAAGTTCATTCTTCAAAGGGTGTTTTGGCATTAACGTACTAGGTTAATGTAATTGCCGATGTAATTGTACGGCTGCCACCATTTAGGTTTGAAACGTTTTGTGGTTCGAGTTACTGACGACAAGCTGTATAATAAGAATGGTGCAAGTTTGATTTGATTAACAGGTTAATTTTGCCAATTGGTAAAACCAGTGTAGTTCGATCGGGGAGGTACCAACGTTACACCTATTTCGAGCGTGAAGCAGTTCTTCCATTTTAGTGGAAGGGTGTGATTGCCGGTTTACTTATATTTAAGACGACCAGCCTAGTCCTCTTGAGTAGCAACGCATCTGCGATCAACTTTCAGTGGGTTTACTTACATGTCTGTTTTAAATGAAGTTGCTTACAGATGTCCACGGAAGGCAGAAACCTCTTACCATAGCAGGTGGACTGCATGCTCGTTTGCTAATTCAATGATAAAAAAATAAATGATAAAAATGGTTTTGATATGCAACATACCTTATAGATGTATTGTTTTGTTGACATGTGCTCTAAATTGATAGTATAAAGATAAACATGAATGTTGTACTAATGTAGGTACCTATTATAAATACATTTCTTGATGCATACAATCTTGATGCACGTCTACTCTATAAAAACTTTACATATCTATGTCAAATCTTATACTTTTGCATGCGAAGAGTCTGCTAGAAAAGGAAATTTCGCTCACTTTTATTAAACTGTTACCGTCAATATTAAGTTAGAGCAATTTCCTTTTAGGGTCAGGTACCAAGGGAAGTGTCCCTAACTAGTTCTATCCTCGAAGACTAGACACATAACCTTGTGTTGCAGACTCTACATATTTCAGCACTTGTCCTTGAACTACTTTTACGTGTCGGGGGCTTTTATGTAATTTTTGTTTCCCCTAAAAGTCTTTTTACAGCTACAAACGTTTTAGCATAGAAATACCTATCGTTGTTCATATGTATGCATTAAAAATATTGTTTCAAGGTCAGAATATTTTGAAAGACAATCTTACTGTTTAATCTGAGACTAGTATTATGTACACATTTTCTATGATAATACTACGTATATATAATACTAGCTACCGCCTCCGGCTTCGCGAGTTTGCGATATTATACATTGTAGTTAGAAGTTCATTAGTATTGTATATAGTATATACAATACGAAATATACCACAAACTGTCTTTATATACGACATCCACAGCCTTTTTTGTCGTTAGACATAGTTGTTAATTACGATATCACATTAGAAATCTTTAAAATCAGCATATTAAACATGTATTATACTAATAAACCATCCTCTTGAATAACTCTATGTATTTAAAAACCGCATCAAAATCTGTTATCTAGTTTTAAAGATCTAAGCATACATAGGTAGATACAGACAGTAGGAAGAAATTTTGTTTTATATGTAGTGATATTACGCCGAATACCATTGAATGGAAAAACAACAATAAGACATTAGTATAGAAAAATACATTATTTACGGGTGATCAATGTTTCAATCAGCTTAATTGTTCTAGACTTTAATAGACTATAGTAGTTGTACGAGTGTATTTTATCCATAATTTGGACATTTTATATCGTTTTATTAGGACTCCAAAATTACGAAATAATTCTCGTAATTCTCACATGAAGCGAAAATTTATCGATTTATATCACTTCATCAGTTTGTACCCGTATTTAGTTCGTTGTTTGTTAATTGGGAAGTTGGGTAACGACCTGTAAGGCTTCGGCAACGGTATCGGTGACTTGAAAGTAAGATCCCTTAAGATATTTGGGTCATTACTTTACTAGTTCATGTTGTGTTAGCTTGCTGTATCGTAATACTAAGGATTCAAATTTTAATGAGGCAAGGAAATCTGTATTTATTTTATTAATGTCATGTCATTTTATAGTACAGATATTTGTAAACTACATTCGGTAATAAAATAAAATAAAATTAAATTAAATTCGGAGATGGTAGGAAAAAGTCTTACCTTACCAAAAAAAAAAATTTTGAAATAATGGACAAATGTGCCGTGTAGTGTAGTAGGTGACTAAAGGGCAAAACCCAAGAAATGAGTAGCAGTGTCTTCCTTCCAACAACAACAACCATTGCTTTTACCGACATGCATGCTAGGCTCGGTGACTATTTATGGTCTATCTATATAGGATATGTGGAATTGTGTGTGTGTAAGAGAGAGAAAATTGCAATAAATTTTATTTAAAATAAAAAAAAATACTAAGTCACTTATATGACAGAAAACGAATGAGTCCTTAAGAGAATTGCAAGAATCATTATTGAAGAATTAGGGTTAACTCAAATGATTTTTAAAATAAATATGTAATATGATTTAATACATAACATAAAAGTGATAAAAGTTGACATTTATGATACAATAGTACTTTTCAAATCTCAGAAATTTTATTGACGCTGCTCTCTATTGACTTTCTACTTTTTCTTACAGGAAACATATTTTTATATTTTCCTTTAAAAAAACTGCCTCGCGACTTAACTGAAAATAAACTCTGGCGGTTTTTTTGGATATTCATGGAAGTGTTTAATGAAACGGAATTATATCTTAACTTTTTCTTAAAATTGTCGTTCGCAGAAAAACAAAAATTTGTGACCGGGTCCGGATTATGTGTGAAAGCCACAAAAGGAGATATGGTAGACTTCGGTACAAACCCCGTAGGGCGAATTTTCTCGCTATCTTGCTTGTAGTATCTTCCATGCGTTGGACATTGAGTGTCAATCTCTGTGGAGCTTTGTGTGACTGTCGAAACGGATATCTCTTCTCCAGATACCGGAATTGTAAACTTATCTTCATATCTCAATGTATGAACATTTGCGGAATATTTATTAACATTCATATTGACGCAGTTGAAAGAATCACAGGATGTTTTACTTTGTATAAGGGAATCATTGGGGGAATATTTTTTATTCCTAAATTGGCATCCAACATCTCTGATAAATATCACATCATCATTGTTTATGCTTTCCTGTACTGAGCTTGTCAACTTTTGTTTCCAATCCGAAAAATCATACTGACATGACTTTTCCGATTTACAGCGTTGGCAAAGTGTATAAGAAACTGGCTGACAGGGGGATGATATTGGCGAAATGCACCCTAATGTTGAATTAAGAACAAACCTTGGTGAACATTCGCTGAGGTATTCACACGTATTTTGTACCCTGGTAATTTGATTTTCTAATGAGTCGTGTTGTTGAGATGGTATATACCTATTGTGGTGTAAATGAAGACATTCTGTAGTAGCTATATCTTCATCAGTTTTATTTAAGGGTTCATCGTAATATATACTTTTAGAAAGCGGCGCACATAAAGGTAAATTCACACAACGAGGCCTATGTAAGCATGGTGGTATATATTCACAATTATTGTTTAATACGTTAATCCTTTGACAAGATGGGACCACAGTACACGGAGGGTGATGTCTACAGCCCTTGGTTATTCTGATAACTCGAGCATTGGGTTTAAGTGGAGATTGTTTATTAGAAATATTTTGGTTCGCGTAAATATTATCAGGCAGAATTTGGCATACTGGAACCAACTCACATTGAGGTTCATGATTGCAAATATCCCTGCTCTCAATAAGTTTACTTTTATTATCCTTTATATCATGATAAGTGTATGTGGCTGTAGCTGGCAATTCAATATCCCGATAATGTGGAGAGCTTTTTGATTTTAAACTCACATCTAGTTCTGTGGTACTTATTATATTAACCATTTCATTGCAATTAGGACACAAAATTTGTCGAGGTTTTCTAGAACACACATTGTTTCTAGCGTTGTCACAAATTTTATTTGACTGTTTTTTTATTATATTGTCGTTTACATTCCGGGTATGCGATTCGTTTGAAAAAACTTCTTTGGACTTTTTTTCAATTATATCTATTGTACTCGTTCGCTTGTCTTCATACGTTATAGCATTTTTAGTTTTTTTCATCTTACTGTGTTTTTTACCTTTTTGTTCCTCAACAAATACCTGAGTTGTACTAGTTATTTGATCACCGACTGTTAAGGATTTGCTATTTTTAGCTAATTCCGTCAAAGACTTTTTGTTCGTACATGGACAAGCGTATGAAAACAATTGACATGGACAAGGGTCTTCCATTCGCCTGCCTCGATCTTTCTTTTTTAAATTCTTTTCTTCAGAGGCTGGTTTTGTATATTCTGTTCGATACTTTGCAAACGACCAAAATTTCTGATGCCTTTCATTTATAGATATATCTTCTGATTGAGGTTTACAAGAAGTGTAGATGTCACCATTGTCGCGCAAAAATATTTCAGAGGATAGAATTGAATCATTTGGAACAGTTTTATGAGCTTTTTTTTTATTTTCTTTTGTAATTTTAGATGTTACCAGTTTAGGTTTAATTTGGGTAGCGCACTCTTGAACTATTGCTTCAGATTTAGCACCGAATCCGTTTCTATTTAAGTAGTTATAATTTACATCTATATTCTTTTTAGATCCAAAAAATTCGCTGACACAGTGATATGAATGACGTTTAGCTAAAGAATCCAGATCATAGAAAAAAGTGCTTGTTGACCGAATGACTGACTTATCACTTGACTTCTTATTTAAAGAATGGTATCCTTCACTTGTAACATATGTTGTTTCATTGAGTAGTTCAGAATTATTAAATGCTACCTTTCTTTTTGCAAGATCTTCAGACTTAAAAAGTAATAAATCTCCGATATGCTTCAAAGGGCGCTTGTGCCCAGATATATTTTTAAACTCTGATTCACCATTAAGATCATATATACTAGAATATGATTTGGCTTGAGGTATCTCTAATGTTGTTGAATTATGCATGTTTTTCTTAAAATTTCACTGCGACTTTATCATATATTTTCTTATATGGTTTAAACACTTTTCCACGCAAAATACAATGGTTTCATAGAATACGACTATTTCAACGTGACTGCAGAATTTCCAATAATAATAAGATTTTTATCATTTTTATAATTTAAAATTTCTGTCATAAATATCCGTTTGACGCGAACCATCAAATTAAGTTTTCTCTAACACAAAGTTTTGTTGCAGGTTTTCATATGACGCCCAAATTATCGAAAATATTTCCTGAGTCCTGTTTGCTGATATTTGTGGGTGTTTTGATTGGAGCCTTACTTTTGAGTACACACAGTGTGCACGTACAGCCCCTTACCCCAGATACTTTTTTCTTATACATGCTACCACCGATAATTTTGGACGCAGGATACTTCATGCCCAACAGACTATTTTTTGATCATCTTGGAACTATACTTCTGTTTGCGGTAGTGGGCACTGTATTTAATACTGTAACTATCGGTAAGTTGTCGTTGTTAAAATAATTTAAATTTTATTGAATTTACTTAAAATATAAATTATATGATATTTTTTCAGGGGCATCATTATGGGCGTGTGGTCAAACCGGTATGTTCGGGTGTACGACTCCATTATTGGACATGTTGTTGTTCGGAGCTTTAATTTCAGCAGTAGATCCTGTAGCTGTGTTAGCTGTTTTCGAGGAAATACATGTTGATGAAATTTTGTACATTGTGGTATTTGGCGAGTCCCTATTAAATGACGCTGTGACTGTCGTATTATACCACATGTTTGAAGCTTACACGTGAGTACTATTGTTTACTATATACGAGTAGTTATTCAGTCAATCATTGCGCCCATATTTTTCTATATTTTGTTTGAAAGTCATATTGTATAATTATATTTCTATGTAATGATGCTTCAATCAAAAATTATTGTTATAATAATTTTACAGAGAAATGGGACCGTCACGTTTAATGTACACGGATTTCCTAGCTGGTTTGGCGTCATTCCTGGTGGTCGCTGTTGGAGGAACTTGTATTGGCGTGATTTGGGGCTTCGCCACTGGTCTCGTCACAAGGTTCACACACGAAGTTAGGGTCATCGAGCCCATCTTTATCTTCGTTATGGCGTATTTAGCGTACCTCAACGCGGAAATGTTCCACATGAGTGGGATTCTTGCGTACGTATCAATCACACCATGAGTTTATTCGTATTAAGAAGAGCAATATTCACACGATTTGTTCCCCTGGTACGAGTTTATTACATTTTTTCGAAACAGTCATCATTTTCAATTTTCGCCCGTCATGCAAAGTACATTGCAAGGAATGACTGAAAACAAAAATTGAAAGTGCAATATATATGCAAAAGCGCAAACAGATTGTTTTCCGGTAATGTAATAAATTTGTACTAATAGTAGATACAGGTTCACTCCGACGTAATTCCGTTACCTACAGTTACGTAATTTGCATATGGATCAATGTAATATTACTCAATCTCAACAACTAATTAAATTTCTTACTACCGCAACATATCCCCATTATAACTTGATTAGATACACGTAAACATTAGTTTGTAACAAATTTAGGAGTATAGATAGGTATTCACATCAATCCGTAATGATTTCAGTGTAAGAAATATTTTTTTTTGTTGACTTTAACTAAATTTTGGCTATTGTTTTGAAATAATTAATAAAATAAAAACGCATTGAATATCATTTCTTTATTTCCTTTGCATAAAAAGTTAGGTGTATCTTGTATCCCCTAATTAGCCAAGTACGTATTTCTATTATGTAAAATTGAAGTGAAATGTTTTTGTGTTTTAGAATAACTTTCTGCGGCATCACAATGAAAAACTACGTTGAAGCGAATATCTCGCATAAATCGCACACAACAATAAAGTATACGATGAAAATGCTCTCATCTTCATCAGAAACAATTATTTTTATGTTCCTTGGCGTTGCCACGGTCAACAACCACCATGATTGGAACACTTGGTTTGTCCTGTTGACCATCACTTTCTGCTCAATCTTTCGAATCATAGGTATTTAAAACGTATATTCGTACGCTTATTAAATTTCATACTTGGTCTTTTAGAACATTTCTAACTTGATTTTTTTTATTTCAGGGGTGTACATATTTAGTGCGGTAGCTAATAAATTCCGTTTGCATAAATTAAATAGAGTCGAGAAATTTGTTATGTCATATGGAGGTAAGATTAGAATATAAATACTAATGGCTAAATTGGTATGTTAATAAGATGTATATTTTAATAATTACCATTTATACTTTCTATTGCGTGATTCCAGGACTTCGAGGTGCTGTTGCGTTCGCATTGGTGCTATTAATCGACCCTGAAGTGGTAAAACTGCAGCCGATGTTTGTAACAACTACTATTGCTGTGATTTACTTTACAGTGTTCATTCAAGGCATAACGATTAAACCTTTAGTGAAGATACTAAACGTTAAAACGGCAGAGAAGAGAAAACCTACTATGAATGAGAGAATACATGAAAGGGTAACTTGTTATTGAAATGATGGAATTTGATACCTTTAACGGCACACTCGTTAAAGGCCTGAACATAGAAAAAACATTTACATAACGACATATTTTATTTCAGTTTATGGATCATCTAATGGCCGGTGTAGAGGATATTTTAGGCAAACACGGCAATCATCACATGAGAGACAAGTTCAAAAGATTTGATAACAGATTCATTAGACCATTTTTACTTAGGAACTATCAGGTATTGATCAAATTATGTTATTTCGTGTCATAAGTTGGACATCGGAAGAGGAGATTCATAAATGAATTATTTTAAGGGGGCAGAGCCAAAGATATTGGAGACTTATTCAAAATTAGCGATGAGAGATGCCATAGAGTATATGCAGAGGAATGCATCTACAATTGGCAACATATCTGGTGCTGAGTCAATGTCGGCTATATTTAAGAATTACACTAATGCGAATTTCAATGGAAGGTATGTTCTGGAAATTTTGAAGGTAATGCCATAGTCTTTCAAATTACGTTCCAGTGAAATGCACTTTTATTGTTTCAGTCCAAGCTTTAGTCAATTAGATTCTTCGACTTGGAATATTGACATGCAGGAATTGGAATATAATCCGTCCAAAAAGGATCTCACGGATGCAAGAATCCATCATTTGCTTGCTGAAGAACTGTGCAAGCCTTATCGCCGAGTATGTGTAAATATTGGTTTATGAGTTCCTAATCTAACTAGTTCTTAATTAATTTGTATCTATTTAAATCTTCGCTATTTATAATTCGTTCAGTGAACTCTGATTATAAACAGATGTCAGTTAGAGCCAAGTTTTATATAATTATAACGATCAGAATATCATCGGTGTTTATATGTTTGCTCTTGAATAAGGTACTTATCCGCGAAAGTTCTTTAAAAATGTTCATACCATGGTATTGAATCAATTAACTTAATAAAAAGAATTTTGTAATAATTTTTTTTGACTGTAATTCTATATAAATGTCTGAATTCAATTCAAGTGGTATTAAGTGAATTAGATTGTATCGGTATGTGTGTTAACCATAAGAGTTTGTAGCGGTATTGTACGTAATAAAATGAAGTATTTTATTTGTTTATTTGTAAGTATAATTTTATTAATGTTAAACAATTTGTTACAGCACCGTCGTTTAAGCTACAGCCGTCACGCAGTTAATGACCGAGATTTGGGTACACAGGTGAATTACAAGACCCATATGAACATTCGACGCCTCGTGGGCGATAGGAAGCATCACCATAAACGCAGTAAACGTGGAAAACAGGTGCTGATAGGAATCGACGAAACATATTTGAGACACTTTGCATATAAGCTGAAACTTTTGATCACATCGATTCGGTTAAAGAAAAACATGACAAATTGTGTGGGCGACAATCGAATAAAATGTTATTTTATTTTTAGAGCTTTTGGTATTCTTTTACAAATAATACTAAATAATAAAGAATAATACTGTATAATTGTGACTAATATTAGATGAGCTAATTTTAATTAAATAATTTTAGAATTAAGTTAGAATTAATTATTGGTTTAGTTACGCGTTTACGTTCTATTTCACAATTATTGTTTGAAAACCAAAGTTTTCGTTCCTTATCAGATATGTTTTTCAAAGTTTCAGTTTAGGTTCGAAGTGCCTTTTAATTTCAATAGGATTTTTTTTTATATTACGTAACACGTACTTTTTATAAACTTCGCTATTTCCACTTACAGGATGGCAAAAACCATGTAACATTCCCTGAATTCCAGCAAAACGGTTCGGCCAAACAGTTCACGCACGGTAAAAAAAAATATTATAGATTAGGTACTTACTTTATTTCCTTATTAATATCACAAGTGTCGTCGCATGCACGTGTGGGTTCAAGTATTTTATTTTAAGTATTTTCCTTTAATTTGTCAGTTTGAACTATAATTTGCCAATACACAAATTTTATTATTTTGCTAATTACTCGTGCTTTATTTGAAGGTAAAATGTTTAATAGGTGCTTCAAGTTTTTTTATATGTAAGCATTTGATTTGAATTATTTATTTACAATGTTTTACTTTGTTGCATGCACACCCACACATAGTCATAGGTATATTTTTTGTATTAGTTTTTATTTTTAAGGTATATATAGAAATTGTTTTTTTTTTGTTATTTAACTTCGAAAATTAAACTTGGAAATGTAACGAGGTTTCATAGCTAATTAATCCTTCATATATTAAGTCATAGTTAATTAAGTCTTATCAAAAATAGTATCTATCAAAGATGTAGAAAAAGTTGACACGAAATACTACAAAACTAGAGAAAATTTACCAAGATTACGTGGTATAGGAGCTAAAGAGGATATTAATTTGTTTTTAGATTACATAGACGAGGTACTACAGGAAGACGACGTGAGCGAGCCACGCCGTGAGGCCGACGATGGCGGTATTACTTTTACTGCCAAATCCCCACGTAGGTATTCTGCATGGACCACGTTGTGTGAGATCCTATGTATTTGGATTTGAATATACTAGCTCTTCACAAAAAACAGCGTCTTTGGTACTTTGATTGAACACCTACGTAAATTTAATTACCTGATGGAATTAAAAATTCTGTAGCCAGATATTCAAATCCAAAATATGTATAGATGTTGTGAGAAATTGTATTTGCAACTTACTGTACACGTTTTTAATTTTATTATATGAAAGCTCAAATACTAATTGGATTTTATAATGGTACGTAGGTACAGTCAAAATTTTAAGATTCCGGACCAATCTCTATTTATTGATATGGCTACTAACTATACGAATGTGCATTTGTGATGGCATGTTCTAACTCTGTACTTAATTAATCCTTTTCTTTCGGTACTAATTTAATATTTCCTTCTTTTTTTCTTTAAATATATTTCTAATTTATATGTGATTAATTTTGCTTAAGCTTAAGTTTTCTTACGTTTAACTATTTTGTCTAACCCTACCCTTTTCAAACGTCGATTCTGCTAGTCCATTTGTTAGCGTCCTCCCTATATGTTTTGTGATTGTTTTTAATTGCCCTCTATTTCTGCTTGTTTAATTGTTTGTGTTTGATTGTCATTTTCTTCCCTTCTGGCAAACTTCATGTGGCACCGCAAACTTACGATACTCTCGACAACTGGCGATAACGTTATCAGCTGGATATAAAGAAGTCAGTCCGACGTCTTCGCATAAAGAGAATAGTAGTTCACTTCTAAACCAGTTGGCTAACCTACCCGGATTCAATCCACTGAAAGCGAGAATCGTTAAGCAGTATGCTAAAACGCCTGAAGAAATACTGCCTACAGCTGTTGAGAAATCTTTACCGTGGAGAAGGGACAGATCCACGTATAACTTTGGTATGTGTTTACTAAGAACTGCGATTTAAGTAACACTCTATCAATCTTCTTTAGAAAAAATTATTTGAATCGCTTACGTATTATTCTTTTCATTTTACTGAGTTGGTAGGCCGCAGCATAAATTGGCCGTTCGAATAAAATTATAAGAAATGAATTTTTGCACCTAATCGACACGTAGGATTTTCACTCATTTATGTGTTGTCTGTAGACCCCTTGTGTTAGTCATTTCATTGACACTAATTCATATAGATAACAGGGATAATTCAGATTTTCATTTTAAGTATTTTGACGCAGTTACAAAGTTTAAAAAATATTAAATTAGAAGAAAATAACAGTTATCCCCGTTTCTTAAATTGATGTCTTAAATAGATTTACACTTGGTAAGTTTTTTATATAAATTAGATAGAAAAAAAGGCATGTATTGTTATCATTAACACGGCATTTGTGAAATATCTAATTGGGTATCAATGTATTGAATTAATGGATGTTTTTAAGGCATTTTATAAATTGATTTATATATAAGGATTGCAAATATGTTTCTATTAAGATGAAAAGGTTGAGATAAATAAAATTATTATGTCTCTTACGAACGTCCATTAATATATAATTAATACATTGAGCATGACATATTTAATTAAAATTTTAAATTTACATTTAATATTATGATGTAATTCAAGACATTCTGTATTCATTTAATAGTAATTATTACTCTTTCTTTACCCTTTAGTGCCCAACGAGGATATTTTAGAAGAAGATGAACGAAGAATGTCAGATGATAACGGTAGGTTAATGATCCTATACTTCAAATATATTTTCAAAAAGAATTAGGTATTGTGAAGTGCAATAAGCACAGATTGCTTCCAAATACAAGACACTCAAAACTGGTGCCTAATTCACTATGATTTAACACAATCACGTGTGTCATAGAGAATCAAATCCATGTAGGTATTGCTCTTAAAGGCTAAGTCTATCCGCGACTGTAAAGGAGTGTCAAAACTTCTGAATGATGAGGAACAAAATATAAGATTATTTCAAAATTGAAAAGAATGTACGTAAATACAATCAACATTTTTTTCAAGGCACGACAATATTCAGAAATGGCACTGTTGTTTTCTGTGACTATAGATTTATTCCAGAAACTAGATCTAAGAAGAACTTTTTTACTATTAAAGTCTACCTTCGGCTAAGTCAACCAAACTTTAAATCCTGATTTCGCCGGTACTTATTACAGTTACGAACGGCACTGTTACCATAATATCACCTAAAAATAATCTCACGCGTAATTATCTTAGTTCAGATGATCTCAGCTATATTTAAAACGTTGATTAATCTTGGCTTCCAGACACGTATATGACGGTAGCGGAACAAGCGCGAGTCGCCACCCCAACTGCGACGGAGACCATGTTGCCATGGAAACGGGAGGAGGCTGAGGGGACAGCCGCTATTAAGCAATCGGAGTTTCCGTCGTGGGCATCGAATAAGGAGTACCTGGCTTATAGCTCGCCATCTGCCACTTTCTTGGGTAAATATGCCTTAAATGAAAATATCATTCATATTTCTCATAACTTTAAACACATTATCACTAAACACATTTGAACAATTTCGATTACGTAAAGGCTTAAGTATAAAGTAAAAATCTTAAGTAAAATCTATACAGCCGAATATAGAACCATCTACATTTTAGAAAACCCTGAAAACACATAAAACTTGAATATTTGAAGGCATTAGAGACGTGTTACAAATAAGAAATACAGAAGCTTATTTGCTTAATAAAACTTAAGAAAACGCTTAATAATACGCTTAATTGCCCCTAAAATTGACAATACTTATCGTTGACACAAAATATAAATACCTATACGAAACAAACTAAAAATTAACTTAGTACAACTCGTCCAGTCTTGTGTTGTTTTTTATTCTAAGTTATGAAAACGTGTATCGCCTTTGCCAAATCTAGATATCTACATATAGATATCTCTCCGAATGATGCCAATTTTTCTCTCGATGAAATTTTATTAAACGCAAATTTAATTTCAACTAATTTTTTATATAATAATATTCCAAACGTTTATAAAGCCGTATTTTAATTTATTGCATTTATCGAATACATGAACTCGGTTCTCGGTTTTTTGAAATATGCTAAAGTGTGTATTTTATGAAAATTATTCTACTGTTAAAGTCTCAGAAGCATGAGTCGACATAATTAAAAATATTAAATGTCACCTACACATATAAACACTTAACAAACTTCATGTCAAATCTTATATAATAAAAGTTTTTAAAGTAGTGACATAATCATTGTTTCTTTTTATACTTGGTTTATGCACTTTTATTAGAGCGCACGTTCTATAGAAACCCTTTTAAAGTTACTCAGATAGATTTAATTTACGCTTCCATCCCGTCCTGCATCTGAATGTGTATTAGTTATTATTACACTTGACTCTTATCAACTTATATTCTGATTTGATATTCTTTCTTTTCCCCTATCCATTATACCCTTCATCTTCCCGCTATTAGGTGGTATAGAGAAGCCAAAACATCCAAAATCTATCATAGGTCTATTCCGAAGAGAGAGTTCAAGCTCTACACAAGGCGTTACAGAGTTGCCAGTGGTCTCGGATACTGAGAGCAAAGCTGACTCGAGTAAGGGGGAGAGCTCGTCTGTCAAGGGGGAGTCGGGCTTCGGACCATCGAGACCTGGCCCTAATTTGCTATCAAAGAGGAGTACGAGCTTGGGTGGTCCAACAGTGCTGCTAATGGAAGATGTAGCGCATTCAGATCCTCTTGGCGCTTCGTCGAGACCCGCCAGCATAATGCAAGGACCGCACCGAGGGCAGTGTAGGCGAGGATCTATGTTGGAACTCACTGGGTATGACAATTGTGATAATTCTGTTAAGTGACTTTTCACATTACATCCATGAAGAACGATAGTTATAAGAGAAACTTCTATATTTTTTAATTTTTCTGTTTGTGTGTGTGTTTAAAATAGTATTTAACCGATTCAACAAATTATAATTATGAATAAATTTATAATTAATATCTTACATTTGCATTTAGTCTTTCTTTTATTTTCTTTGTGTTAGTCTGAACAACTAGAACATAAAGTCTTAACGTATGACTCTACCTATATTATTTTCTTAAATAAAAATTGACGATAATTTTATTAAACTATAGTTCTGGTAATCGCTACAGATCATTGTCTCGCGATGCAATAACTGAAGAGAAATGCAGCAAGTCCTTGCCCGAGAGCGAACGAATGGGCGTTCGACGTCTCGCTCTCGGTCAGCAGAGTCTCCCTCGGGAGCCGTTCATCCGACAATTGACCATGGCTTCGAACCTCCTCACCAGCTCATCTTCAGACGACTCGTCGGATGAGAACACCTGAGTATCCCGACGTGGTGACCCTGACCGGTTGCCACTACTTAAGTATAGGACTCTAGAATGATCTTCATTCGCTCTAAACTAATAATATTTGTGCTGTGAATTCAAAGCGTGGTGTACTTAATAAGAGGCTTTAGCGTGTAGACATTTGTTAAACTAAGCTGATATTTGAGTTTTTAATGTGTTCGCATGTTACGTGTGGTTTACACCAACGGTTTAATTATATTGTTAATAGAAATGTATACTGCATTTAGGTTTAAAAAAATAATTGTTAAATGAAACTTTTTGATTTTAACGATTTTGTTTGAAGGGTTAAGTAAATAATAATATTCTTTTGTAGCTTATATTGTATGGATTAATATTAGGTAAATCACATTTTAGTGCGCTTGTTTCTTCTCAAACAGTCAGTCACGTTTAGGCCGAACCTGTGCAACAGCAGGAAGTCTGATTAAGCGCACAACACTATTTTTAAGTGTGTGTTTCTTAGCTCTGACCCATTTCATATATATAGATCACTTTATAAAAGAGAGCAAAGGTGCAACTCAATCGGAAACATAAAACAAAATAAATATGAATCTAAATTCAGTATAATGTTCAAATTGAGCTGATCTGTGAGCCAATTCGTAAGTCCAATTAATTTTATATAACCTGACGATGCATTTTCATACCCACATCCATCGGTTTCAAATTAATAGTTCTTTTTTATCATAAATTGGAATATAAAATTTTCAAGAATCATTCTTAATTTCAAAGCTACAACTTTTGCAACATCACGTTTGCCGGCTTTAAGGTTGAATTAAAAGACAAATATAATATTGCTTTACGACATTAAAAAGTCAAAACGTAATTAACTATATCTTATTTCTGTAAAATCAAACCTAGATTTATTTTACATTATATTTATATTACACATAACCACCTCCTTTTCGAAGTCGGTTAAAAAGTGAAAGTGTTTCAGTTACGAATATATATTATCAACGCGCTAACGACTATGGCTCGTATTTAGTAATCTCTGTTATCATGTATATATTTCTCATGTATTAGTGAAAATAGTTAATTTTTTATTACAACTATCATAACAAAAAATTTCATAGCTGAAGAATAGATATCTATTTTATAATCATAACTTGAATACTGATACCTAGCTAATAGATACCTGTTATAGATACAATAAATATAAACTGCTAATTCTAATATTCTATCAAACAATATTTTTCTATGAACTTTGTAACTATGTCGTAATAGAAATAACAAAAACATACTATATTATTATTGTATAAAAAGTTGTGCAAAGTGGAAATAAACAGTATTATGCTCTATTATGTAACACAAAATATTATTCGTTTACTAATTTAATGCGGTATCTATCTATTGCCAATGACAATATTATTAGGTATATATTAAAACTTATTGTAAAACCTCATTGATCATAATTGTAGGCTGTACCTTTAACTAAATAAAATAAATGATTAGTATACATTTAACATTATAAATTTTAAAGGAGACGGTATTTTAAGTAAACAGACCGTTTTTTTTTCGATGAATTTGATTTTTAATTCAGTAACGATTATTGATTAGTAACCTAAGAGGCTGTTAGAAATGTGTTTGCTTTGAAATAACGGTATATATTGTTTTTGAATTATTAAAAATTTCTCATAGACTAGTATAGTTAAGAATATCACGGGATGTCATTGGCAATTGGACGTGTTTTTATATTAAAATACAATGTCGTTGTAAGTAAGTTAAAGTAAAGGCTTGTAAGATAGATAAAATGCAAATGTTGACTTGTTACTAGGTAATTTGTTAAACCACTTAGATAAAGTAATAACGAGCAATGTTCGTAAAATTAGTACAATAATAGAACTAGTTAATTCTGATAATTGCTGTAAATACTAAATTATTCAATATACTTAGTCCCGTGTAGTTAAGCTTACCTACTGTTTATTTTGCATTTATATATATTGTTATCCTCATTTAATGCTACTTTTGCTCGCCTTATACTGTTTCTCTATTATTTCGAAAAAATAATATGGCACCTTTAAAATTAGTATCTAATGAATACTCTAAAATGCATTTGAACCGGGAATGTTGCCTTCCATTCTTCTCAATCCGAAGAAACTACTACTATCTAGGGATCTGAAAGATTAACCGATAATTTAATAAATTGATTATTTTTTTGAATAATCGATTTTTATAAATCGTTTTGTCGACCATAAATAATCGATTTTAAATTAATCGATTTTTTATTTATTCTTTCGATTTTTTGCCGAAGCTTTGAATTACTAAAAAGACTATATATATCGTACTTTCGATATTTTAACAACAGATCTATAATATTATAACTTGCAACGCCATCTAGAGTCTATTATTTGTGGCTTTTTGCATAAAAATATCAACTAAATGAACAAAAAGTATTTGAGGAGCAAAGTTTAAAAAAAAAACAATAAAGAAATCGATTTTAAAAAATCGATTATTTGTTTGTAAAAACATAGATTAACAATCAAAGTAACATCCCTTCTACTATCTAGCGGAACTTGCCGTAATTTTACGAAAATTATTTTGAGAAAGTGTTGCAATGAATTAATGAGTTGGTTAAAGTATTTACTCTCCGTCAGTTTGTTAATTTTTTGGCATCAACATGTGTGTGTTAACTATAAGAGATAATACTATAAAGACATACCATAGCGACTATAATGATATATTTGTCCTGAAAGTCACTAAGAAGTTTAATTGATGTACAAAAGTAATACAATACTACTGAGTAATACTGCAGGTAACAATTCTAAAGAAATGTTTACAATAAGAACAAACAATTGTAAAAAGATTCATATAGAGTTATGCTGATAACTCTTTTTTTATAAATATGAAATAGCAAACGAGCAAGCAGCCCATCTGATGGTAAGTGGTTACTGTCGCCCATAGACATTTGTAAGTAACTTCATATAGAACAGGTGTTCTATCTGAAGTCGACCACAGAAGAGTTGCTACTCCTGAGGAAGATGGTCGCCTCATATACAAGTGAGCCGGCAACCACAACCTTCTACCGAAACGCCAGAACTGCTTCACGCTAGAAATAGGTGTGGCGGTGGTACTTCCCCGGTCGAACTACATTGATTCTACCACCTGGCAACTCTATATAAATCTTTTAAACATCAATAGTTTTTTTTTTATATATTTACTAGCTAAAGTACTAGTGCTTCGCTACGGGAGATAAAATAGACGCGATCATTAAATAGTACATAATACAAAATATTGAAATCAAAAGTCATGTAAATCGAACGAGTCGAATCATCTCATATTTAAATATTAGTTTCTCAATGTGACCTCGTCACGCTTACGTCTTAAGTTATCGTCAAGGTACAGGTACTTTAGTCACCATAATATTAAAGGTGCGTTACAGGCCTTTTTGTTTTTATAGCACAAATATACCCATTAATATGATATACTTAGTTGGTTATGTAATGGCCTAAATAATTACTTAAATCAATTTTAATCCTGGTGCTTTGAGTCTGTGACTTTTCCTATAATATACCAAACCTTATATTAATATTGAATTCAAATTCTACATAAAAAGCTACAGTCTAATTATAGCCACATCTGAATATAATTGAATGTATTTAATAAAAATGTTGCATTCATTTAAATAAAATTAAACAGTTCTGTAAAGTACATCTATTAATACGTTTTAACGTAGGGATATTATTTATTCCTAGGCACAAGAAATATAAAGAAAACTGTTTTATCTTGCAGAACTTTAATCGTTTGTTAACTTTATGTGATATTAGATGTTGGCAGACAATTATGAGGCAATAAAATATTAGAAACGGCAAAATTCACCTAAATAAGTTTACATAATAGTTAGATAAACATAGATTTTATTTCTAATATGTGAAGTCCTAGTGAATTATTTATAAGTAAAGGATAAATAAATAAACTGCATTATAGTGATGGAGACCGAAGTTATTACATAACAGACGAGATACCAACTTATTTCAGACAGTTTATATAAAATATTATTTATTTAGAATTGACATAATAAATACAGAAACAAAAGTTTATAGGTATTTAATAGGTATGTATGTACCTATATCGATGCAGTTAAGACATAACATTATTATACTGATATTTATTTTAACCTTTCACGTTTTGTTGATTAATTTTTGATCACGGGAGTTGTGATACTGTAAATAATGTCATAGGGAAGGTTTAAATATAATTAATTGATATTGATAAGTAAAACGTGTGTTTTGTAGAAAGAAAGTAGAGCATAGATACGGATTTGACAATAGCGATAGAACTTTCTTTTTATTTTTGTAATACAGTGGTAGGTACTTATGTATCTTTTTTAATGAAAGTTTTAAATGAACAATTTTGATAATGATAGGTATGTTTCGAATGAAAATAATTTCTACGAAATGTTACGTAGGTAGGTTTCTATCGATTTTCATCTTAGAGAGATAGATTTGGTCTTAATAAATATAAGAGAAAAACTCGCTATAATACTATTTAATAATTCATTGCTATTCGCTTATGTTTGCGTCAACAAAGTAGTGTCATGTGCAATAATGAGTACATTATATTCTTACAATATATTATTTTCTTAAATTTGAAATATTATAAATCACTAACAATGATTAATATATTTATGTTATTATTTAAGGCGCGTGTGCAAAAAATTTTGTAAAAGAAAATATTGACCAATCGCAAAGAAAACAATATGGACTTGTAAGT
>DWNE01001630.1:0-21283 GCA_018249875.1 Cecropterus toxeus | reverse complement strand
AGAAATATGAATGATGAGTTTAGATTTCTGTTCTGGGTCTGGGTGTTTGTGTATTCGTCTTTGTGTGTCCATGGCATATATTTTAAGAAGTTACTCTTATATTTTCCGGGTAAAATATAGTCAAATGTATCTATATCTGTATTTTTTAAATGTTTACAGTTTTATTAATGACCTACAGTTTTTCTCTGTTAACACCGTTCTCTCCACATGAAAGAAAAGCCGTATTAAATATGTGTATCTCATAAAACATGTTTCGATCCGATAGATAACAAAAAGCCGCTACAAACTAGGTAAAATTAAGTAAACGTGTCTATAGAAAAGCATCTACAAAACAAGATCAAGTCAAAAAGCCAGTGAAAACCCTCGATCCGCGATTAACCGGGGAGCCTTCGAACGCGCACCATTTGCATACATTCCACCGCTCGCTGTCGTCGTCTGGGCATTTTTCGGCGCATTTAGCAATGGACAATGGGACTGAGTGATCAAAGCACCATAAATACGACCGACCCCCGCGCATTTACATACAATCTGGGCGACAGTTGATCGGCAGTCTGAATGCAGCAACCGGTGCTCAAACTCAGTAGCCTGTCCGTAAATCATCTATCGTCTAAATGCGCCATAACTTTTTATTTGCTGGAACGACGCGATATGATAAAATACAGGCGGTTTTATTATTTTATTCTTATTATTTTTATGACATTGAAGCAGGAAACGAGCATGCAGCCCACCTGATGGTAAGTAGCTACTGCCGCCAATGGATATTTGTAAGATCGATCACAGATGCGTTGCTACTCCCGAGGAATAAGATGGTCGCCTTATAAATAAATGATCGGGCCACCACACCCTTCCACCGAAACGCAAGAGCTGTTTCACGGTAGAAATAGGTGTGGCTGTACCTCCGTGGCCGAACTACACTGGTTTTACCACCTTGTAAACCATCTTGTTAATAATAATTTATGACTAAAAATAGTACTGAATGTTAATGCAGCATTATTCTACTTATATTTCTTAAAAAATTGCGAAATTATGGGTAGCAGAAAATATGAAATTATACGTATTTTCGGGTTCTACGATTTATGAGAAATCAATAAATATCTAGACATCAATGGTACTTACTTATCTAGTCAAAGTATAGTTAAAACCATCCAAATGATTGATTATCGATTAAGCGATTTATGCGATTGTAGTAATCACACAAATGGCTTAATCAAAATCTGTGAAATCGTTTATAGTTTATAGAAGATAAGCACCACGTTTCGGTTTGCAAGTTCGTTTTTGCCACAGGCGTGTTAGATGTGGCATGAGCTTTCTCCTGAGGTATTCCTGGAGCGCTATGACATGGAGCTCTTCAAAACAGGTATGATAAGTAATGAGAGCTATCCTACGAAGCCGGTGATGTTTTGACGATTCCCCTGGTGTTGCAAATGTCCATAGACAAAGGTGACTACTTTCCATCAGGTAGTCCATCTTCTTTATCGTTAGGTTTAGTAATAAAATAAATGTGAACTACATACTCTACATAAATTACATAAAAAAGTTTTATGAAGTTTTACTTGGCGTCGAGAAATTAATTGGTATTCAACAATTTTTACTACTATTACTGCCTGCAGGTTGAGTATCACAGGCTAAATCCCCCTAACCGCGAAGTTGCCGATCACGTTGCGCCCGGAAATCCATCTGAATTATTAAGGAAATGATATCGATATTATTATATTCATCCAGTTTTTGTTGCTCGGTCGGCGCAATGGACGGGCTCGGTAGCCAGTACAAAATGCAGGTGTACGTTCATTTTATTAAAACGTTTTACTAGACTTCACGGTGTTTCTGGCAGTGTAAAGCCATACACTCTGTCGATATCGATATGTAAATGAATATTTTCGTATATATTTTTAATATTTAAATCGAAAACATAATTAAATCTACCTGGATTTTAACGAATTCTTTTTTTTTACAGAAAGAAATTAATTAATGTTTAGGTGCGTGATAGACTATGGTTAAAAGCAAATAGTAGGTAGATTGATCATCAGGTGAAGTATATATCTGTTTGTGACGCAAATGATGAAAGAGGTAGTTTTTTGAGATTTCTTTCGTATAAAGTAATAACGACACATTGTGTGAAAGTTTAATCACAGGCAAATGAAAGTACGAGCGAATGGCTAAGCTCAGTAATAAAACGTCGGCCATCCATTTCTATTCTATTAGTTTTAATTTAGTTTTTGTTCGATAATACCTGAAGGTAAATTTAAAAGATATTGCACATTATCCACGGTCCGGTATTATGTGGGTACACGGCGGCTACTTATTATCGAGACTAAGATTAGTTGAACCTTTTTTATTTCGGGAATCCTTTGTTATTCATCCGACCGTTTTTGTCCCCTGTACACGTAGGTATGATGCGTACATAGAATTCAGCGGCGTAAAAAGTAAATACGGCAAGATTTGCCAATAATATGAATGAAACTCTTACAAAGTACTTTATCTCATTTTCTTATAGTTAAACTAAGTTTTATAGAAACTAATCTTAAAATAACCAAATGGACTTTAAAAGAAAGTAAGATACTATTTAGTAATCATTTCTTAAATTAAATTACTTACCGCGAATTAAAAAACATTTATACATATAAAATATGGAGGACACGGGTTTTAGGAAATTACAACTTTAGAAACTAAATCTTTATGATAGAGAGTAACGCACGTACTCTACAGAAAATATTACTTAATTATGGAGCATCTAAAACCTCTTCAAATCCATAATATCCTATTAAAGCATTTAGATCAATCAATAAATAATTCATACAGCGAAGAAAGTTATTTGACAGCTATTAAGTATGTTTTCTAGTAACGTTAATTTAGCGCCATAAAAAAGTTACCTAGCTTTAGTGCGGCTGGAATATTATACCGTAAAACATAAGTTACTGCATTGTATTACATTGTATAAAAACAGCTACCGATTACACACTAATTTAATACATAAAAACGCCGTGGGTGTTCGTAAAACATTTTGATTTATGCTCTACACCGTACAACTACAGAATTGTCGATTACATTGCAATCGGCACCGCAGCGTAATGGGTTTTTAAAAATTCGACGCGCTTTTTGCATTCGGACAATGATACTCAAATTCGCATTTCAGTACATTAGTTCATTATTACGTTCAGATTAGTGAAGTAAATGACATCGCATCGAGGGTATCTGCCAGAGTTGCCATCCGTTCCGATTCGGCCGGACAGTCCCGATTTTGACGTCGACCCGCGTTTCGATGACCTATTTATTTATAACGATTTTTGATAACATGTGACACTAATTACAATAAGATTGTCTAATATATAACATTGCTCGTTATATTTATGATATGTAAATTGCAAATGTAGCTAAATACGGGTCTACGTTGTTCGGAATTCATAGATAAATATAATAATAATACAGAATTAAGCAACGGCGCCCGTATCAATAACAAATATGCATGGCATAAAAAAGACAACTTTTCTTACAGTCTTTCTGATCGCATCAATTGGACTGAAATCAGATTCTGGGAACTGTCTCATTATCCCGATTTTTTTCAAAAGGTGCCAACCCTGCCATCTACCGTCTCATCCCGACCTCGCTGCCACATTCGCTACATAATACCATACGACCATCAAATGCACTTATTTTTAATGGATCGGGTAATAATAAATGAAATAAAGATACCTGAATGGACCATTTTGTAGATAGCAGCCTATCCTCGTTGACCGGAGATAGCAGAACATGTAGAACCTTTTTAACTTAGCGGCTTGTTTGAAAAGTGTATTTGTACCATACAAATTATGTTTATTATACACAAAGTATGTAATCTTATATTACAGCGAGACAATTTGTTAGCTAATTAAAGCATACATGTTATTGCGCGGTCCTCAAACTACAAATTGTTTATTTATTTACAGCAAATAGTGCTTTACAATGTATGGATGCGTAATCGTATGCTAGGCTAGTGATGTTAAAGCAATATCTTGGAAAACCTAAAACTAAGATATAATAAACATAGGGAAATACAGACACCGATGCTTAATACAAAATTTATTACTATTTTATATTAGAACGTATTTATCAGGATCATTTTGCGGAGGAGTTTTAATTAGCACCTTCTTACAATTTTTTAATAATTAATTTTAATAACATTTTAAATAATAATTAATTTAATTAACCGTGCAAACAAAGACAAAATCCTATTAAATTACTAAACAATTTAATATTCACAGAATCAGTATCTGTTACGTATGTTTCATACCTTTCTTCCTATCTTTTCCTCATTTCTCCGTCTCTACTTTCCTTCTTTTTCAGAACAGTGAGGTTCCTTAATTAGGATCATGTCCTTATTTTTTACTACATATCCATAAAACTTATGCACGACTAATATCATCATGCTAAAAAGTTTGTTTGGTTGAACGCACTTATTTCAGGAAATACTGGTTCGAATTGAAAAAATATTTTTGTGTTGAATAGTTCATTTGTTGAGGGAGGTTATAGGCTATATAAAATCAAGCTACGTATGTTTGTTTGTTGTTTCTTATGTAGTAGGGTGAAACCGTGGAGCACAGCTAGTGCACGATAATACTCATAAGTTATTTCATAACAATCTTCCGAGTCCGCCGCGTCATGTATTTTCTTTATACGGTTATAATTCTAGTTTATGCAATTTTATCGAGGTCCACTTCATTAGATCCTGCAACTTTCTTAAATTACTTGCTCGGAGGCAGGTAATCTACAAGATATATATCAAAGCCGTTTTGACGTATCTATGATTATATCCAATAGGCGCGAATACTTGTTTGAGTTTTATTTTGAAGGTAATCGATGTAACATAAATGAGACGTTCTTGTCTAGGCACTTTGATAATATAATAGAATCAATTCAGTCAAATCCAGCTTAAAATTGTTTGTGTTGAAGCCTAATCTTAAATAATATTTGTCAAATTTACTGTAGTAGGTAAAATAATTACAAGTATATGGTTGTCACTTGCAGTTATTCAATTTTTTTTCACACAGTACAACCAGATTAATAGGTTTTAAGAATAACTTATATAAACAACTAGATGCCACGAAGTTTCAACCGCGTTTATTAGAAATCAATCTATTAAAATAACCATAGCGTGCTGTTATATAGCCTAAAGCCTTCCACGATAAATTTGCTATTCACCACAAAAATATTTTTTCTATTCGAACCAGAAGTTCCTGAGATTAACGCGTTCAACCAAACAAACTCTACTGCTTTATAATATTAAGCATAGAAGTATAAATAAATATAAAGTAGAGCATATTATTATATCTATATATATTTTACTTCTCTTACTATTGAATTCCCGTGATAAGCAAGATCGTAACAGAAATTACACATAGTCGGAAAGATTTGAGTCACAGTAAATATAGTAACGTATTGAATTGTTGTTTTGTGAAGCAATACCAACTCTATATAGGGAATAATTATCTCCACAGAGAAACGGAATACTAATTGTAAAAAAAGACTTGCGAATCAATTCTTTTAAAATCAAAAATCACATTAATCACGACAGTAAGAATTAATTCGTAGTAATATGTTTACTAAAGCTATTCGAGTTGAGTACAAATCCATTGGTCCACCAATCCAAAGGGTCCACTCTATAAAGCTATATGACATACATACTTATTATTCGGTAAATTTACGTATAAGTATATGAGAGTAACTGTTATTTATTTCTAGGTGGTTGGTCAAGAGCTCCTAGCTGCGGGTCAGTATCAGGCCGCTGTCACAGTTTTGGAAGCTGCCTTGAGGATAGGATCATGTTCACTCAAATTAAGGTTCGTATAGTTTCCTCCTCAAAAAGATTCGTAAAGTAAAACTTTGCAGTTATATTATAATGCTAAGAGTTGCTATTAACCTTAACATGGTGGTGCCGTATTTAGAATCTCCATTAATGAGAGGTTTGTGATGGTGGTTCGAGTCGCCCGGAGCAGATTTTGGAATTTGTGAAATAGGACAGCCTAAAAGCGTTCTGTGATAAATCGAATTTCCATATTTTTTTTACTGATATGGTATTGTATTAGAATGGTATTAATAAAAATGTGCTTGCCCTAGTTAGAGAAAACAGAACATCTAAAATAAGTACAATTTGTTTGCGTGAACTGCACTTAATTTTCTGAGTTTTAAAATCGTACTGTAAACATTTTATCTACATTATACCCTTTAAAGATTAATCAAAAATGACAAAAAAGTATCCTTTAAGTGCCATTATATCCAGAAAATAAGTTGCTAGTCGTAATTAATCTAAATACAGAACACGCTGTTCTACCGTGTAACAATCATTTTGATATCAGCCTTTTACAGACTTCTGATGTTTTGGATAAAGTAATTTGTCATGTAAGATGAAAGATTGCATAATCGTGTATCAATTATCAGGAATTTTATTTCGTGTTTCAAAGGGCCGCACGGTATACGTATGATTTATACCTTAAGAGCCGGGGCCTGATATCCCTTTTAAGATTAATCTCTTAGCAACAATTTCACACCTTTAACACCTCTCAAAGTTTCAAAACTTTAATAAGAAGAAGACAAATTGTTGGCCGCAAATCTCCGCATTCATTAGTGCGGTACCATTATTATTTTTAATCACCGACAGAATGCGTGGAGTTGACAGTGGAATAATTTATATGTACTTAAGGGAACGGTTATCTCTGGCGGAATTTCGACGTTTTGATTTATATATGTTCGCCTCTCAGGAAGTAAATGTTTCAAGGGATTCGAGACGAGTTTTAATAGGGCGGCGAAATTGCGCGCCGTCCCGTCCTCATCTTGCGCTGCGAGCATTATTTATGTTTTAACGAATATATAGGTACCACTCAAAAATATATTATCCGAATTCATGATATTCCTCGCGTATTATTTGTAACATAAGACGAGTTCAGATACCTGTAAACTAAAATGCAAATAATTATCTTCGGTTTTCCTTGACATATTTTATTAATGATTTTGCTTTTATTTTTAAAGGGAATATATAAAACAATATTTAAGTTCCAATTACAAAGTAGACTAGTGGTATGTATCCCTAGTATAGATTACATATTAGATAGATAAAAATGTTACAAATATAATGACAAATTTGCATGCTTGTTGACTCTATAATGAACGTCCCTTACATAACCTTTTTGAAAGTATATAAAATTTATATTATACAAGTAGTAAACAGCTGAACAACGATAATCAACCAAACACAACATTAGTATCTTACAAAATCGTCAGCAACAGATGTTTTCTTTTTTTTATTAATATGAAGTAGCAAACGGAACAGGCAGTCCATCTGATGGTAAGTGGTTACTGCCGCCCATGGACATTTGTTAGCAACCTTATATAGAATAGGGGTTCTAATTGAAATCGACCACAGATGCGTTGCTACTCCTGAGGACTGAGATGGCCCCGTCATATAAAAGTGAGCCGGCAACCACACCCTTCTACCGAGACGCAAGAACTGCTTCACGCTAGAAATAGGCGTGGCGGTGGTACTTCTTCGGTCGAACTACATTGGGTCTGCCACCTGACAAAGTTACTATACATATTAATGAAGACTAAGTTGGACAACTCCGTATGTGTCCCTACTTTACCACCACCTTGGGACTAGAACACAGCACCACTGAACACTATCATGAGCTAGGTTGGTAAGGCAAGCTAGCGTTGGTACCACCGCCACACCAAAATATTTCTAGCGTGAAGCAGTTCTTGCGTTTCGGTAGAAGAGTGTGGATGCCGGCTCAATTAATTGATTTATTTGAGGCGACAATCTTAGTCGGCGGTAGTAACCACTAACCATCAGGTGGACTGCATGCTCGTTTGCTACATCAGTCTGATAAAAAATCATCAAATATCGTCCACCACATCAACGATATCGCGAAAAAAAAATAGAATTACATAAATGCCATATACGGTATCTTAATACATATTTAACTTTATAATCGCAAGCTTTGGCGAGAAGGAAAGTATGATAAGAATATCTTGTAGCCAATCAGCTAATACATATAAAAATACCGATCAAAATATACAATACATTATTGAAGAAGAGTACACTCAGTCGACCAGGAACGAAACCCACACCTCGGACCGATCTTATCTTACGTTGATGGATCGAATCCGTATCGATAGGGACCTATTCTATACGAAACGTGTTAAGGGAACTCTTTTAACTGTATAAATAGGGACATTTATTTTTGATCCTTATCAATATGGGATAATTGGTGACTGATGACAGGCTATAAAGGAAGGAACGGAGTATATCTCGGAGGGAAATCGAGAAGCCAGATAAAGTTTTTGATATGAAACCGATATGTAAGTGTGGGAGGTGATATTTGAAACTTTAAGTGCAAAGTTTATTTTCAAATAGAATGGTGTCAATTTTTTGTAGATCTATACACTTTGGATTGAGCGTTACTTATAAAGGCTAGACTATAAACGTGCCTTTAAAATACTGTTATTGGCATTATAATCTACCTAAAGTCAGCATCGATACAATCATATTATATACTCGATATACATTTTATTACACAAATATGGATATAAAATGGTCCATGTTTATTAAAATTACAAAATTTACAACTTGAATTTTAATTTTGGATTTATTGTTTCTTCAACTCTTAGGCACACTTAATGTATATGTTAATAATTTTATATTTATCTTAATTTTTTATAACATATCGCTGCTTGTATTGTTTAAAAATACAACTCAAAAACGCTAAGTTTACAGGATAGCCAGGTAAGATTTGTTTAGTGTGTTTTCATGAATAAAGTAAAACAATAAAAAATGAAATTGTTGAATAAAAATGTTTTAATATGAGTTTTATACACACCATTATAAGCAGTGATATGTTGTAGATATATCTATGAAACTAAATTTCTATAATCTTTTTTAAAATATTTTTGTCTACAATCTACCTAATGTTAATATTTCAATAGCAATAGCTTTCATTCTATGAAAAAAGTAACCCGCATTAAGGCAATAAAGCCCATTGCACATGTCAATGCACTTAACACGTAATGCTTAAAGCGTTTTAAAATTGACTTGATAACGTAATATAAAAAAAAAACAGTCGAACATACAAGCACCTCCTTTTCGAAATCAGTTAATTAATTTACTCAAAACCATCATTTAAACGTGATCCAGAATACGTCATCGATCTCGTCGAGGTGTCAGACACGTTGTCAAATTACACCGGCCGGTGATTCATTAGCCCGCTCACGAACTAAAATATTTATCTGAGATTGTTTTAATCGACCGCTGTTTACGTGGGCACTCCGCCATGGGCCGACAGCCGGATGTACGTGTACTCAATATGGAGCATAGAGTATTATTTTTTTCGGTCTGCCCATAGATGCGTTCAACCATAGATTATAAATCTCTTGAAAGCAACTTCATAGTAAAGTGGAATCATTGCACAACTATAATTAATTATTTTTATTATTAAGATAAGGTACGATAGTTGCTATCATGTCGCTCATGCTACTGAATAGTAGCTTAAGCTAAGCCTCTGGGCATCCAATTTATTCCTTGAGCGGCCGAGGAGTGATACATGTTTGATTTTATTCGAAAACTGTCAACAATCGATTGTTTACACACCTGTTTAGCTTACTAAATAGAGATGCGCAGAATGAATCACTACAATGATAAGAGAGATATATATAATTTCAACTCAAGATATATATCACTCTTTTATATCAATAGCTCATTGATGATATTATAAATTATTGCTAAGCGTCATAACGTTCTATGTCAATATATCTTAAGATATAATTGAGTAATTCTAAACCGTCTGAGCCGAAGAGTGATTAGCTCTTTGGTAAAGATCTTATGGTATCTTTTTTATCACTCACTCGCCAGCTACACAATTCTATTGCTAAATATTCGCTAAACAGTTTCGTCAAAACTGCTGTCAAACAGTTTTGCCGTAGGTGCATGTCAACTGCAACTTGATCAAGCTGCCACTTTTTCAAACATGTTCGAAAACTGAAATTAAAACATCGTATGACGAAGAAATGTATCAGATAGAACATCTACGTTTGCGTTCGATGTGTACATTCGGGTAATAAATAATTAAAGTTCATTGAATTTATCTCACGCCACTATATGTTCAAAGACAGATTAAGACCTATCAACATTCATTATCACTGAAGCTACAATAATTATGAATAAAGACTGGTTAGGAAACGTTTGTGGGCGTCGTAGGCCTCTGGAAAAACTTGCACTATTAACCCATCATTGATCCTTCTATGGATTCTACTAAGTCGAAGACAAAGATTATGACTAAGGGCTACCCAAGTAACAGTAAGAAACACTAGATTCTGAGTTTTCAAAAGTTAAACTTCTTTTGAAAACTCTTATTAAAAACCTTCTTTTAAAAATCGTCTTTTAAAAACCTTTTTGAAGAGGTATATACAACCCAAATTAGATGAAATAAAAAAAATACTACGGTCAATAGAATAGAAATAGTATTATTAGACACGGTCTGTAGTTGAGTCCTACCAATCTAATATTATAGGTATGAATAATACTAGTACTTAAGAGATTAGTAATTTAAAAAAATAACAAAAATGTTTTGGCCAGATTATTCCATTGCGATGAGTCAAAAATCATTTCAAATCGATCTAAAAGAAAAAATCAAATTTTCAATCATCACTGCGATCCAACAAGGCAATGTCGCCAGCGTTTTGGGGACGCTTCCCAAGATCACCAATTTGGATGAAGCTTATTATTTTTTTCAAATCTACTTATATTAATTATTGCATAAATAAAGTTGTCAAACCCTTATGTTAGATTTAATCTGCTAAGTAGATATTTAGTGTTATAAATCAGTGAAATCGCTCATATTTCTAGTTTATCGAAGAAATTATTTACGATAGCGCTCCCTAGCTGCCACCGGATGTATGTGATCTCGAATGTGGGGCAAGAGGCAGTTTTCTTTGAGAATTTATCCATATCTCATTCAATATCTCGCACTATTATCGTTGCACATAGATACAATATTTTTAACTGCTGAAGCTATTAGAAATCGACTAATGAATAAATTCATTAAAAGATTAGGAACATTCCTACTAGATATTTATTGTTCGTGCCTAGTTGATAATAAAATTATAAATCTAAACAAAATATGGAACAAGAAGATATCAATTCATTCATAAACGATTTTAAAAAATAATGATTACACTTATAGTTTTACTTTATTTACATAATAAGTAAAAAAAGTTTTTTTTTTAATTATTTTTTATATAAGATTTCTTATTTATGAAGAGCTGCTTTTAAACTGACAACACTTTGATTAACACGTTAATTTTGAAAGGCTTTGCAAGTTTTATGTAGAATTCCGTATTTTATTATCATAATATATTGCTCGTACATACGGCTGCGATGTTTTCAGTACTTAAAAATATGAATCTAGATTAAGAAACCGCGTGTCCAGCACTCAAGGTTATCTTTAAAATTATACAATACAATTATAATTGGTTCTTTAAATAAGTAATACTACGATTGACTTCTTCATATTCGCTACATCTAAAACTACTGTGAAATACTTCCAACATAAATTCTCCAAAAGCAATTCACAACAGCGCTAGAATAACTCTATAAACGTACCCGTGGCTGTTTACCTTTAATATATGCAACATCAGCATTTACATTCCCGGACATAGGCAAAAACCATTAATACCGCAGCCTACTCGCCATTGAGCGGTTGGTTCCGGGAGCCAACTCCCAACACAGCAGAAATAAGTTATTAATACACGTCGAGCAAATCGGAGGGCCACCATAAATGGACAGTTTCACTTATTAATCCATGCCATCAACTGCTTGAAGTGCATCCATCAACTACGTGTAGAATTGTTACGTCTATTCATAGAGGAGTAATCTAAAAGACTCCTAATACCGTAATTGGTTGTATAACTTTCTATGGACAAGTCTGTGAACTCGCCGCGATATGTGAACTGCGATGATTTCTCAGGTGAGCGCCACACGAAGAAACCAGTAACATTTTAGTTTTATAGGATCTATTTTGCTGACGTAATAACAGAAAGCGTATTTCTACTACAAGTGTAATTCATGTAATTAGTTGCGTTTCTAAAGAAAGAGTACTTATCATAGAGGTTCCGACTATTGAATCACCTTCACCTAATTGGTTTTGTACTATTAATGTAACCAATATTATCATCGATTTATAATAGACCTTAGTGAATAATTGAAGCACAGCCATAAATAACTTGAATTTTTTGCTTGAAAAAAACTTTGCACATAAAAAACATGTCATAGACCTTAAATTTAATGTAATAGTCTAATTTCTTTCATAGCATTCCATACCATAGTCATCTAACTGTCCACTTTTTAGTTTCAACCAATGTCATAAAATCTAGCGTAAATTGAAGATGTAGACGGCAAAAGTCACTTTAATTCACATGCTTATGGACGGCGATACTTACTATTTCTTTACAATTTTATAAAGCGTTCTCATGCACAATATACATAAAACAGGTTTAACAGCAGTAGGATATTGCACATTCGAGGTGTCAAAAGGCTGTATCTACTAATTTGCAAGTTTACTACATTTTTTACCGTCAGTGAATATGATTTAGTTAGATCTTCCATAAAATTTATTTATTCATGTGAAATTCTGTCGTGTCATAAACATTCCAAGTTGTATATCAAAAATATGTAGAGGTGCAATTTATATGGTACTTTTAGCTTTAACATTTTAACGTACTTTGGTTACTTTAATTAATGATCAAGAGGAAATATTTTATTATTCTTGCAACCTCATTTCTTACATACCATATCCGTCGTGATTATTTTTATGAATCATTTTTTATAACTAGACTATCGACATAATAATAATATTTTTGTTATAAATGTATTTAAACATAATTTCAGTATTTATATAAAAGGAAAATAATACTTAGTTGTTTTGATTTTTATAAATTTTGTGGCTACGAAGGACTTAGATATTATAAAAGTATTCGTAAAAAAAAAGTCTATTAACGAAGTCTGTTTAATTAAGCAGTAAATTCATATAGCTAATACTTAATACTGACAAAAAGAAAACAAAAAATGTAAAATAAATAGTTAACTTTAAAATTTTCGGTTATTAAATACTTTCAATTTGCATATATTGATTAGAAAAGCCATCATCTTTTTATAAATAAATGACTCTCTTATTATTTTACGCAATTATGTAGAAAACTAATGAATAAATTAAACTAAGAAACACTTACCTGAATGTCCCACTAAAAGCGTGTAGGAAGGTACTATCTGTCCGCGCTAAGTTTGCCGGTCGAAGGAATCCCACCAAAAACATTCTGTAAAAAACTAGCCAAGTCCCGACGGAGCTGCTTTTTTATCTCTAAAAAGTAACGAAATCTAGACAAAGTTGAGCCAAGTCTAAGGTTCCTTACGATTTCTTTATTGCTATAGTTAATGTTGTGTGACTTGGCCGTTAACTTGTACCCACAAATGTATAAATAATTTTGAGTCTTAAGTCTTATCCAACTGAGACTCAATACGTGGACAATTATTAATTTCATTGATTTTTATAATAAAAAATGTATCTAATTCGCAACAACCATTAAATATACTTTTTTAACTTGTTTTTTTTTTTGCTGACGCTACTACATGAATGACGTCACATCGACAGCGGAGAACTTAGCGCGAACGGGTAATAAACACCAAACAGCTTTGTTATTCATAAGAAAGTCGGTAAATCAGAAAGGCACTATATCTAAAAGTTGCAACACCAGGTGCGTTAAACGTACTCTTGATTGAAAGTGTTAACCATTAATGTTAGCACTAATTGACATTTATAAACACTCGTATCTTCGTTTTAAATCCTTTCAATTTCTAAGACAAACTTAAACAGAAACATGAACTCGTGGTACATGTGGCTTCACAATACTCAAACCCATTTCTTATGCACCACTGTGTTAAAATTTTAAGGGTACAGTATATTTTACAATATTGTATAGTCTTGTTCTAAGATGTAACAACATAATCTGCGGGGATATGGACTTCGTTTGGGACCTACGTACTTTAAACTTATATCTTGGCAAGTACAGAGTAGTATTTCCACCGCCGATGTCGGCATCCACAATAGTCTGTAAATAATTTACCAAGTGATGGAACCAGTATAGTTTGACCGGGAAGCGGGAAGACACCACAGCTACACTTATTTGTAGCAAGAAGACGATCTTGCGTTTCGGTGAAGGGTGTGGTTGCCGGCTCACACCTATATGAAGTAACCGTCTTAGTCCTTGGAAGTAGCAACGCATCTGTAATCAACTTTAGATAAAAACCCTGTTCTATATGAAGTTGCTTGCAGTTGCACATGGGTGGCAGTCACTAGTTCCATCTGGTGCATGCTCATTTGATATATAAGTCTGATAAAAACAAGAAAATAAAACACGGCTAGATACTATTGTTGAATTTTTTCATAATTACATTTGCAGAAAAATATAACACATTTTTTATTTCAGGGGTTCCGTATTCAGTGCCTTGTCCTCCGCACACTGGGCGCTCAGTCAGCTCGACGCGGCCATTAACTACATGCAGCAAGACCTGGCAGTCGCCAAGTCACTTGGCGACACCGCTGGAGAGTGTAGAGCACACGGCAACCTCGGTGCCGCGTATTTCAGCCAGGGGTCGTATAAAGATGCACTGACTGCCCACCGTTATCAACTTGTACTGGCTATGAAATGCAAGGTAAACTATTGTCTTTTTCTGTCCTTAAATATATGGCTCATAGGTCATAGACGTTTTTACAGTTTTCAGTAAGGACATACGTTATCTACAACTGGAAATAGGTAGAGCTTTCTCCCCTACCATATTTGTGAACGAAGGTAGCTTTGTTATCTAATAAACAATGGAGACAGAACTATATGTATAATCATATGTTCTTAGATAAGCCATAGGTGTAATTGGATAGCCCATACTATATATTATAACTGTACTGTACTATTTTATCTACATTCCTTAGCAAAATTTAACTATTACTTAGTAGCCGGTAAAAACGTTTTAATGTATACTTCTGAAATATAAATCATACCTTAATTTTTGGGAGTAATAGAGAAACACAACAGGAACATAACAATATTAATTACGACTTATAAGTTATTAATAAAATCATAGGTTGAAAATAAATTTAAAATTTAGTCCGTAGTAGGTTGCAAAAACTACACTAATTAGCAAACATAAAAAGATACAACTTGCCAAAAACATTACATGGTTTAAAAACATGCATAATAATATATTATTTCGTAATGTTAACCAAACACACTGCTAACACAATTTTTATTTGCGTCACAATTAAACAACAATACGTTTCCCAAGGCTTAACACGCTAATTAATATTGCTGTTGACAGTTACAGATTTCTAGCAATTAAATGCAAAAAACTATTATGTTATAATATTCTCAACACGTTTTATACTCCATTTAAATTGGGTACGCTAAACAATGCAGGTAATGCCATTGTCAATGTCAGTTTATATTGTAGCAATGTTATACACAAACCGTTGCCCGTATCCTGAATCCTAAAACTCCAGTCGGTCTAGTCAAACCCAAACCTAAAATGTCGTAAAAAATATTTTATACGTTTCTAAGCGACAAAATATTGTTTTATCCACAAGCTACGTACCAAGATAGGTAAAATCTTACAACGACACCTGATATTAGGAGAAGATTAAGTAATTTGAAATGTTATTGAACTTACCGTGCGACCTATCTACAAAAAGACAAGAAGAACGTGCTACAAAATAAAAATATGTGTTTAGAGAAATATAGAGCTTATCTAAATATGACTTACTACTATGTCAAAGGTCTACAACATAGTTACATAACTAATGTATTTATTTTACATATACTTTTGCTAACATAGACATAATAGATACTTTTAAGTACGTGAAGTTAAAGCTTAAAGTATCTAATACTCTTAAATACTCGAAGCAATTACTTAGCACACCTACATATTTCTAGCGTGAAGCAGTTCTTGCGTTTCGGTGGAAGGGTGTGGTTGCCGGCTCACTTATATATGAGGCAACCATCTCAATCTTAGGCAACGCATCTGTGGTCGAATTCAGATAGAACCCCTGTTCTATATGAAGTTGCTTACATATGTCCTTGGGCGAAAGTAACCACTTGCCATCAGGTGAGCTGCTTGCGCGTTTGCTACTTCATATTTATAAAAAAAATATTGTATCTGAGTAGAGTATAAAGTACTTTAAGCAATTGGAGTACTTTACACCATACTCAAGTACGCAAGTAACATAAATAGAGTTTCAAATAACCACAATGGCATATTTACATAAAGAAGGGCATTAAACATTTTCATTTCTCCGGTTGCAAATAAATAACGATTGTAGGTAGAAATAAATACACAGTTGTAAAAATAAACGTGCGCATACGCAGGGAACAAGACTTATTTAATTTTCACATGGGATTGCTCGCTTCGACCATGACCTCGGTCACGGTTATTTTTAGTACCTTTGTTTGTTAAATTAATAAGACTGTCAAGTACACTGAGTTGTTATTAATGGCTTTTATTTAACGCATACACTGATATGTACCTTATGAATGCTGGGTGTACAGTGACACGATGTTTAATCGGGACACTGCCTCAAGAACATATATTACCGATGATGATCATTAAAGTATAGAAAAATAAATACTCGTATACAGCTAAAGCCTCTATTAATTTCGCAATAAAATTGAACAACTATTGTGTAAGAAATAACTTCAGTAGTTTCATTTTACAAAGTAAAATAGTATATATAATTAATGGAATCAGGAATATAAGTTATATTCTCTCCCTTAACAACAAAACCTTAAAACTTAACTTAAAAGTCTTACCCCATTCGGAATTTGGTGATAATAATATGTAATACGAACGTTTGATGATTTTTTAATCATAACACACGTCAATAGCTTCAAAAAAAGTTAACAAACAAAACAAGAATAGGTACTACATATGTGAACTATTTGTCTTTGGCCATTTACGAAATGTATAGATTACATAAAACTATCTATTTATCCTTATCATTCATTCATTGCATAAAATATTGAACATATTTCTTATTATATTTAAAACCTTTACACGGTTATATATATTTTGTATTCTACGATTTAATTGCAGATTGAAAGCAAATGCTTTTTGATTAAGGTAACTAATTGCCTAAGCGATTACTGATAAACGGACTCGTTTAAATGGCTGAGTTAGGTTTGAATGGTTATTATATTAAACAGGAGATTAATATAAGTGAATTACATGAGCATATACGGGATACAATCATGGAGGACATACTGCATTAAGAACATTTTTAACGGGAATCTTCAGTAACTATTTTATCAATATATTTTATTCGGTCCCTTGATGACTAAATTGGAACATATGATTTTAGACTAATATTATCGCGGAATTTATACATTTTAATATGTTACGGGTGCTCGCGACTCAGTTACATGGATCGTTTCTCCGTGACCACGATCCATGTAACTGGGTCGAAATATCGGCAAAAAGAAGTTCAAAGAACCGCGTATCGTGAGTACCCGTAACATATTAGAATGGAAGTTGGAACATCTCGGACCGATATGTCTTCTTTACACATCCTTCAGACCAAAACACATCAACACATAACACCTCTGTATCAACTTGAACCACAAAGAGATGCTATCACCTCAAGTCCGTTTTTTTTTTTCATTAGACATACTGAACGGCTTGTGTTTGATAGCTCACAGCGTACTTCCTCCTCCAAAAAAATGCACATCGGATGCGTGTTAAGATTTATAATAAATTATCGAATGAAATTAAATTCTTACCATGCAACAAAATAAAATTTAAAAAATCTTGTTTGATAAAATTTATTATGAATCTTAAAGAATATTTGGAACTTAGATTAACATTTTAGAAATATGCTTATGCTGCCCTAATCCAGTCTTAAACGGAATTAAATTCGCCAACACAAAACGTCCTAACTTAGTCCACGAGATAGCAACAATTAATTACTAACGTAGCAATGTCCTAGGTCTTGCATTACCTAACCTAAAGTCCTAAGTCTTAACAAGGATTACCTGCAGATATATCACCGGACCCAATTTACATTTGCTACTGCTGTATTATAAAATATATAACAAAAATTTAGCTTTTACAGCATTTCATATTCATTTCATACCTTAATTTTGTAAAATAACAAATATACACAACAAGCTGTGCCACGCAGTTTCACCCGACGTTTATTAGAGAACAATCTATTAAAAACAAACATAGCGTGATGTTATATAGCCTAAAGCCTTCCACGATAAATTTACTATTCAAAAATATTTTTTCAATTTGAACCAGCAGTTCCTGAGATTAGCGTGTTTAACCAAACAAACTCTACTGTTTTATAATATTAGTATAGATAAAATAGAAACACCAATAAAACACTGTTTTAACACAACAAATGTGTGATTTTATCCTGACAACCTCACGGTGTAGAGTAAAGATGTAAAGAAGAATCGGCCTACATAATGTTAAATGTTATATTATAATCAGTTCATTACCTCCACGTACAAAATCATAATCTAATCCACTTAAGAATGCGCCGGTATAGAGCTCTTTGCTGTAGCGAACGTGTTAAGCGCCCATTCGGTAAGCCCAAACAAGCAATAGAGTACAAACTCCATGCTCAGCGATTTCCTACAACAGTAATTTATTGACTTCTATGCGCTCATAATACGCAATCAATTATACTTGTAAGAGGTTTCGGCTAAGATGCTCCCATTGCAGTCACGATTTGAAAGCAAGTGGTAAGCAATAATAGCGGTCACGATTTCAATCTAATGAGTTGAATTATTTTAACTGTAATTAAAAGTTGTTACGAAATTATAAGTAAAGAACTAATTACTAAATAGTAGTGGGTACGTTATAAGTAGGTATGTTTTATTTCAAAATCTCCTGTGATTTTGAAATAAAACATACTTATAATGTGTGTTGCGTGGATGAGATTACATATCTACCAATTTTTCGTGGAAACTTAAACGATTATGCTAGTATCTTCTTATCATAACTATGCATTATAAAACCATAGGAATGACCTCACTATAAGCCCTCTATTTTTAATATGTAAAATTCTAATTTAATGTAAACTATAAAAAAACTGGCTTATTCAATAATTCTCCTTAAAGTATTTTACTTATGCATAGATATCAAAATTATCTTCATTTTGCCTCATATATACAGAGAAATTAGACAGTGACAAATAGACAGATACGATAAAAAGCGATGTACGATACTCACCCAGTAAACGATAATGATCTTCCGTTATCGTTCGTAGGATTTATTTTTATGTTTTTTTTTTTTATGTAGGACCTTTATTTTTATGTTTTATAACGACTTCACAAAACCCCAAAAATTGTAAGACTGCAAATGGGTGACATTACACAATTGATAAGACGATACTGTCATCTCCTGAATATTTATCCTTTAGTTACCAAAGACGATCATGGGGAGAAGGAGATTACTCCTAACCAAGACCGACATTACACTGGATCGATGTTAACTTACTAAGAAGTCATCCAGGTGGTAGAACAGTGTAGTTTTACTAGAGAATTGGTGGTAACTCTATCCACATCTCTATCTAGTAGGAGGGTATGGTTACCGGCTCACTCTTAGTCCTCAGGAGTGACAACGCATCTATGATCGCCTTCAGATCATAACAATAACCATTGTTCTCAATAAAGTTGGTTACAGATGTCCATAGGTGGCATTACCACTTAACATCCGATGGACTACATGCTCGTATATTACAAGCTACCAAAGACAACCGTGGTTTTCTTTGGTAACTTTTTAGAGTGCTATTCGGGGAATGGTGCTATTCAAGACGGACATAACACTGCAACAACATCAACTATTACAACGTAACGTTGAACGACTCAGCGATCAATAATTCGAACAATTTCAATCACCCAACGCAATGTAAGATGTAGATTCCAAGTAGTGTAATTACAGTTCCTGGAATAAAGCCTATACAGAATCTTCCTTATCACATAGATCATGTTAAGCATTAAATAGCTACAATAATTACCGCTCAGTAAGGATAACACATGGATAATCATTAGCTTTTTCTACATTAATTGGAACTAGACGCGTGTGTGGCAAAATCTTTGAGCAATCTATGATAATGCGTGGGTGTAAAAAACGAAAAAGCGGACCCATTTCCTCTTTTAGCAGCTTCCAGTTGGATAATAAGAATTGATGATCGATAAGAGTCATTACGGTGGTGCAATAAAGAGCTCAGTGCATGCTGGCGCATTTACTACAAATTAGCATTGCTGCGGCGGGTGGCGGCGCCTCAAAAGGCTAATAAGAAACGGAGTTCTGCTATTTGTAGATTTCTTTCGCGTAAACCTACGGCTGCCGGCTGGTACGACATAGCTCGAACATCGTTGTGTAGAGAAAGTGGATTTGCACTCCTGGTTGAGTAATTGCTACCAAACATTTTATTTTCACGTAAATTGTTACGTAATTGTTTAATATTAACGTGTTTTATATTTTTCTGTGTGTAAATGATAAAATATACTATTTGTCTACAAGTCATCCAAGGTGTTTATTTCCATGAATTTTCTTATTTAGGTCCTCGCATAAAGTTTTATTTGTAAATCTTACGTAATATAAATTTACGTAATACGTATTAAATTGATTAATGATTAAAATGGCAATAAGTGTTTTTTATTTCTGAGCTACTAAAAAATATGTCTAAAAAAACTCAAAATCAACCCCCACCAGCGCAGTATATAAAGTATAATAAAAAGTAAAACAATTGACTCTACTCAGTCTGCTCAACTGTAGTTACCATCTACTCAACTGTAGTTAACTTTTTAGTACATTTATCAATATAGAAATAGTTAACATGCACGCAAACGTAATATTAAATGGTCACTACTACTCGTACTTACATGAACCTGACTGAAATAGGACGAGTTATATAAATAATATCGACTCAGATGCGAAGTAACTACGAGAACTAACTTGGTCCATACGCATTATAAAATACTTACAAGGCTGGGTAAGTTGGGGTAATGTCGGTACTAGCGATTGAAATTGCAGGGTAACTTATTTTTTTAATTGATGTCATCATAACACGAAGCCATGAAAATGATGTACCGACGTGTACGAGGTCAATAAAAAATATATAAAAATACACGCATTCTACACTCATAGCCCCACACTAGGATTTTCTCCTGTGTGGTGGGTGCCATGGACACACAAAGACGAATACACAAA
>DWNE01001629.1:0-21286 GCA_018249875.1 Cecropterus toxeus | reverse complement strand
TTTTTTTATAAGCCGCATGTGTAAGGCTGCATTATTTCTACATATTGTAATAGTTGTATATGCCCATAATGGCAAATCACACCGACTTGTGTTACTTATAGATAATTTATTATAAATGTTTTGTGATAAATCGATGGTATATCTAAAATAAATAAAATAAAATAAAATAAATAAAAATAACGCGCAGTGGGTCCCGGGTTTGATCCCCGGCTTCTGAATGATGAGTTTAGATTTCTGTTCCGGATTTTAAATATGGTACATGCGGATAGAAAAACATGTACATATTTTAAAAGGGTGCTCCGTTGTTTTAAAAATTGAATAGGGGTACATGGAGATATATTTTTGAGAAACGCTGATCTAGATCATAAACTAGCTGTGTGTCAAATGTGCCAAAGAGAAATCCGACCGGAAGTTTCTGCGTGAAAGAGTAATAAACTCAAACTTATAATATTAGTAAGATAAGATTATAGGTAATGTGGTAGTTTGTACGAACACAATTCAAAACTCATATATAACGAGCAATAACATTAGGTAGGTATATTTTACTTCTTCAAATGTAACTTCCTATCTAAAATAATCGAACATTTACTAAGATAAGGTAGCATGTATCTCCCGCTTGCGGGGTGGGTCATATAATAACACTTTGCAGAGGAGACTCCGCAATATAGCTATTTTATTTGTTACGTGATCTGGAATTCTAATGCAGCCTCTGTCATGAATAATAAAAGGGTGTGCTTTGTTCTTAGCAGTATAAATGCCGATGTTGTCAACGCCGTAGGAAATATGAGGCGTAATTATAGGGTACAAACGCAGAACAGATATAAATTACAAATGCCTTCGCAATATATGGCGTTGAATGGTGTCGCTAAGCTCTCATTAGACGGAAGGTTAGTTTATCTTCCACTAAGTCAATTTAATGGATTCTCGTCAACGTAAAGTTTTATGCAGTCAAAGTATGCGTACCTAAGTTTCACAACTGAAATTAATAGTTCACAGTTATTGTCTTAGAAATCGGGAATGATTTTTGCCGGAGTTACAAAATCGTTGTACACAATTGTGTATTAAGATATACCATATGAAATATGCAAATCAAATACTGCAATGCAAGTTGTCTAAGTATTTCCGAATTTATCAATAGGGTTGTAACCTTTTTGTGGCTAAATTAACGTTTACTTAAGGACCAGTGCAGGTTGTACCTACTTGTATTATTTTATTAGTTTTCGATATATATAAGTATAAATAAGTAAACGTATTGCTAAAAGGTCGTTTTTTGTGTTGCAAAAGTACAGCTAATTTCTAAATCAGTAAAATGTTGGTTTAGTACATAGGTATTAGGTAGTCCTGAAGTCGACGCTTTACACTTACGGTGTACATCGTTATTCAGCAACATTATATATACATATGTTTAGCGCCGCCTTCTGAACAATGTACTAAACCAACTATTTATATAAATTATTTTTATAAGGTAACGATAGAATTAGAATTCTATTTTTATGCAAAAAGTACGAAGTCCACAATTTTATAATTAGATATAAAAATTGGCAATGTAAGGTGTACTATATCGTATTTGTGACTTACTTTAGCACGTAGAACTTAACAAAAGGAATTTTTACTTTGACAACACTGTAATAAATGTTCATCTGTTCTCTAGATGTACCTACAAATGTAGTATTTGTACACTATATGAAGAAATATATTAGAGATACATGATAATGCTGGCGCCACAAGTTAATGTATGTTTGTCATACACTATAATACTGCGCAATAAAAATTAATGGAGGGTGTTAAACTGGAATCACGTTACCAATTGCGAGAGAATTCTGTAGAATATAATAGGAGGATATCAAATCGAGTGACAGGTCAAAGAGTACGGTTATAAACGTCCACGCGAATGTAATATCATATTATTAGTAGGAATATTACTCACGTGTGACCTCTACTGGGGCGGACTATCAATTTAACACTTGGCTTTGAACTTGAACTTCTTCAATTGCATGAGTTAAAGGAAGTGCTTGTTTAATAAAAACAAAGTTTATTTATAATTGGATTTAATTTTATAGTAGGTATGTTGGATATAATTTTTATTCGTCTAAACAGTGATTGGATATTTTGATTTATTTCACATGTACAGATTACAATATTTGTGCAATTCCATACTATTTTTTTAAAAGATTAAAATAGAAAACGATTTCCAGTTCATCTGATTAAGTGGTCATTGCTACCCGTGGACATCTGTAAACAACTTCAATTTAGGACAGACGTTCCATCTGAAATCAATAACAGATTGCTTCTCCGATGACTATAATGGTCGCGTGATACGAAAATGAGCCGGCATCATTGCACTGAACCGCAAAAACTACTTTGCGGTAGAAATAAAAAAAAAAACACGCTTTCTACACTCATAGCCCGACACTAGGATTTTCTCCTGTGTCGTGGGTGCCATGGGCACACAAAGGCGAATATACAAACACCCAGACCCAGAATAGAAATCTTAATTCATCATTCATATTTCTGTCTGGCTTGGAATTGAACCCGGGACCCACAGCGCGTCAGACCGGTATGGTGACCGCTCGGCCCAGGGGTCGTCAAATAGGTGTGGCGGTGGTACTAAAGATACCAACCGTACTATAATATACGGTATTGTACTATGTTTCTGGTCTGCGTATTTTATACTATTAAATAAATAACGCAAAAATACT
Organism: Cecropterus toxeus; assembly: GCA_018249875.1. Classification (NCBI taxonomy): domain Eukaryota; kingdom Metazoa; phylum Arthropoda; class Insecta; order Lepidoptera; family Hesperiidae; genus Cecropterus; species Cecropterus toxeus. The sequence continues at coordinate 18,587 of DWNE01001629.1, read as the reverse complement.
ATATTTTTCACCGAAATCTAACGTCGTCTTTACATAAATTTGAATAGAAGCATGTTACTTTTCTCCAAAGAAGAAATATAAGAAGTATAGATTGAAAGTTTTATTTTATTATATCACATTATCTAGTAAAATAAAGTTTATTTAATTATCACAAAAATAAATGTTCATAATTAAAGAAATGTTCATTATTTATTTATTATTAATAAATAATAAATAGAAATAAAATAAAAATAATACTAAAATGTTGACTATAGCCACGGCAATAGTATCTTATTACCGTGCTATAGCTAACTTCAGGGTGTCGGTTGTGTCGGTGTGGTTTTTCATGACGGTGTGCTAACGCTCCAAAAGAAGTATAATTTCAAAAATATGTACTGATGGTATCAGTTCAGACTTCAGGGGGTAATAAGCACATATGACGTATGTTATATATGCTATGTAAGTCCACGTCAACCCCACACCTGGGGTTGGCTGTAAATGCATTGCTAGTCGCGAGGACTAAGAACGCCTAGGATATGTACATATGTATGTATATTGTGTAATTTAAGTTAACAGCAGTTAATTATGTAATATAGTAATACCTAAGCAATATTATTCTATCATTTCAGGTAGTGTTGGTGTTCATTCTGAGTATAGCATCGCTGATCATCTACTTCATTGACGCGTCCAGGTAATATTCTTTCTATATATCTACCAAATTCGTTATCAATTGTAGAGCTGAAATATTAATTCAAAAATATCTTACGATACTGCTCAAATCATAAGGAATACGTGAGTGAAAAAGCCAAATAAATGTGATCCAAACGTTTGCTGAAAATAGTTGTATGTTGTGTAACTTGTAGATGGTCAAATATGGTCCCAAATAAATGGAATTTTGATGAAAATTTCTATTTCTGAAAAATAAAATAATTATGCTATCGCAGCTTAAACGCACTGTATCGTAAACAGTATTAATGTATCTTTGTATTTATATATGAATATATAGTAATATCGTGTGTCGAATCTTCACAATTCTGCCAATATCAATGTACGCTAACCCTGCTTGCTTCTTTAACAAGTCTCATCATCGCACTACAGACTGTTTGATGATGGACCACTTAGATCAAATTTGACCGTATACAAGAATTGGCTTCTGTTTTCTTTGTCAGCTGAAAATTGTACTTAGACGTTGGCTTTTCCGTGAAATGTTGAGTCTGTATGTATATTCGTTGCACCTCTTTCGATTCTATTCGGTTATGAACGTAATACTATTTGTGTTTCCAGCGAGGAAGTGGAGCGATGTCAGAAATGGAGTGACAATATTACTCAGCAGATCGACCTTGCCTTTAACATATTTTTTATGGTCTACTTTTTTATACGAGTAAGTATCCTTTAAACGTTGTGTATTTCACAGAAAGTACCTATTTGTTTAATTCTTATAAATATTATTAATTATTTTTTTTTTACTCCTGATTATGTATATCATATGATTACGTAATAATTATAGTAAGTAAATACGGTGAAAACTCATCGAGACTAAATTTTGCTTATATATTTCGTATTTTTTATGAAGAAGCTGAATTAAGATGCGTTTTATATAAAATATAACATTATTATTGTTATTTTGTTTCAGTTTATAGCAGCTAGTGACAAACTATGGTTCATGCTCGAGATGTATTCATTTGTAGATTATTTCACGATACCCCCATCCTTTGTATCAATATACCTGGATAGAACGTGGATAGGTAAGAATATTTTCGATATATTTTGCATTTCAAACAATATTTAAGTAATAACAGATACTGAATGGGATCTCCTGCCTCACGGGCAATGAGCTCTCATATTAGAGAATATATAACCTGGAACAAAAAGACTATTGGTGTTGCCGCATTATAGAGTTTCACTGTTCAGGATCTAAGCATTTATTACATTTTTAAATTTGACTCTTTATCTATTAATATACCTACCACACTGCTTAAGGGTCAATGTCACTTAATGATTGAGTAGCAGTTGTAGTGTTTTCAAATATGTGCTGTGTACATAACTACAACACAAGTACTAATAATAAAAATTTTTTGATGACAACGTCGTTCTCAAAGCAATGTCTGTACAAATAGACATGTGAAAACATTTATACGTTCTGTTATATTATTCGTACATCTTTAAATATTTTTCTAATACTTTCGTGTCTATTTCCAGGGCTAAGGTTTCTCCGTGCTCTACGCTTAATGACCGTGCCTGATATTTTGCAGTACCTCAATATATTAAAGACATCGAGCTCAATTCGGTTGGCGCAATTAGTTTCTATATTTATATCCGTGTGGCTGACCGCTGCCGGTATTATTCATTTGGTAAGTCTGTCACTGCATTCGTAGAATCAGTAGATCATAGTTCATTGTCACTTGAAGAATAATCACATTATACAATACTAACTACACACGGACACAATTATCCCGTAACGTTAAATAGATCGAAATAATGCTCGTCTTGAAAATCCCGTTATTGAAGTAAACGTTTATAAAGGCATCAATAATGATCATCATAAAAAACTCAAGTGTTACTATAACTGTAAACCGAAGGTTTTTATCGTTGTCAAACTCTAATATCTAAGAACAATTAATCCATACTGAGCGACACGCTACCATGTATTAAAGGAATGGAATGATATTAAAAATTAAATCTAAAAATAATACAGTTGAAACCCAATGAAAGGTAAATAAGTGAAATTTTCGCATCTATTTCAGTTGGAAAATTCTGGAGATCCGTTGGATTTTGACAACGCACAATCGCTGTCTTATTGGACTTGTGTGTACTTTCTTATAGTCACAATGTCCACAGTAGGTTACGGTGATGTGTTCTGTCACACTGTTCTTGGCAGAACGTTTTTGGTTTTTTTTCTCCTCGTCGGCTTGGTAAGTTTCATTTCATTTATTTCTTTTATAAATATTATATTGAATTAATTAACCTTGAGTAAAGTTAAATTCACTAAAATAATCTTCTAAGACTGTATTTATTTGCAAGGAGAGGCAAGTTATTTCAATCCCTGTACATGTCGAAGACGAAATAAAACAACATCGTCCTCTTGCCTCCGCAATTCTGCGACGAGCCCGTCGAACCGCGCTACGCTTGCGATTCCTTGCATACAAAGCTGTACTGATAACAAAGCAAAAGGAAATATATATAATAAAGTGTAATAAGATAACCATAGCTCACATGGGACTTGGTAGAGGACTGTACTGATCTAACGCACAGCTCGTTGAATGATTGTAAGCCTGACTAGTGCACCTACTAGAGCATGCCAAGTTACTTCGGTTCCCGGACACGCCGGTCGCACCCGGTCCGCCGGGGCCAGACGCAGTCGCCGCTCAATGTCTTAACTAACTTCTCGACCGCTTTCGACGGAGCATCTTTCGTAACTCGAAACGAGCTTCACTTCGAGCAATATTTTCGATCGCATGGATGTTTTCTTTTCTTTTGCTTTGTTATGTGATTACCACGAATGTGCTGCCGGAGTATCTCTAAGCTTAAATATTGGAGATGTATACATGGGGACAGTGGTCCGAGACGAGCCACGTAGATTGTCGGAGTGGAGGCGTCCTGTCGAGTGCCGTCGCTGGCGCCCCGCCGCGCGCCGGCTTCCCGCGCCGCGTCCCTCCCCTCCCACCTCGCGATCTGCATGCGCACCTGTGCCTGGCTGTGTTCAGTTGCTCACATCACCGGTAGACACACACCTTCCTTTTATTTTTTATTTCGCTCCGCTACCGGCTACACTTTACTGTACGTCACCATAGATATACCGAGACTCGAGGTGGACATTGTCGTGCACCACACGATGGTGTCCGCGCGCAGACTCGATGTACGATCGACACCATGGTCTGTTGCAGGCAATGTTCGCTAGTAGCATTCCTGAAATTATAGAGCTGGTAGGAAGTAGGTCCAAGTACAGTGGCGAGCTGAAGCGTGAACATGGAAAAAGGTATCAGTTTGATGTATAAATTGAAACGAAAGTGAAGGCGAATCATCCCGCGGCACGCTCGAGACGCGACCAGCCGATCGCGCTTGCCGTCCAGGTGTGAATCGCTCGATCTCTCGCAGACGATGTGAAATCATCACTTAAACAAAAGCTTGCTCAGTGCCGTCAGATGTATTGTGTTATCTACTCGCGTTCACCCGTCGGTCCCTCGGTCGGCCAGCGAGCGGTACGTCGCTTTGGCACTATCAGCCCGCGCTTCCGAGCCGGGCCGGTAGCGTCAAAGCGAGCTCCGCCCGAAGGCCTACCGCGACGGCCTGCCCGTGTCCGCGCTCTACCAAGCGTCTATACCGAATGCCCATCGTCTTAGTTTAGTATCCGGCAATACCGATTTCTTTTTAAGTTCTGTTCATCGATTAGTTAGCGTATGAATCCAGGCTTTGCATGCACCCGGTCACGAGTCCCGTCACGGCTTGCCGTCACGTAGCTCCCGCTAGCGTAGCTCGGCACGGCACCCAAGTCCCGCACCCGTCCACACCACGCCACAGCCACACGCAGACAGACGACACTCAAGCCACACAGCCTTGTGCGAGCGCGAGGGTTCACGGCCGCGGGCCGGGGGGGCGGGCGCGCGGGGGGGCGGTCACTCACCTCACGGTGTTTGCTGTGTATCGTAGGCTGTGTTCGCCAGCTGGATCCCCGAGATCACGGAGCTGGCGGCGCAGCGGAACAAATACGGCGGCCGGTACAACAAGGACGTCCGCCGCAGGTACCCTGCTCTCACGCCCCCGCTCCACACGGCTTCCTGCCTTCCTACCTCTCACGGTTTCGATCTGACTTGGTTGATTGAATGCGGAGTTTGCTAATGAAATTTATTAATCCTTCACTAGAATCGGTCTCTCGGTGCCGTGGCGCATGCTCGAAGAGTTAGCTCCCGGCGGCCGCGCCCCTCTCCCCGAACACGAGAGACAGGCGCGCGGTCGACCGACGCACTACTACATGCCTTTTTTCGTAAATTACACTCGAGATACCATTGAGCTTTTTAATCCTTCTAACGAGACTAGATCTGGAGAGAGCCGATGTAAAGTTTTGTAATGCTGTCGATGAAGTAGTGTTTGGTTTGTTCGCTTGCACACGATGCCTGTCGCCACGCTGTAGCGCTAGCTCCGGCACCTCGCCACGAGTCCCGAGATCACACACAGCCAGTGCCCGCGCCCGCGCGCCGCCCCGGCCCGCGCCGGCAGTGCCCTGCGCTCCGACCGCCGCTGTCCGCCCGCGCCCCGCGCCCGCCAGCCAGCTGGCCTCAGCCCGGAAGCGAGTCGCCCGCGCCGCCCGCGCCGGCGGCTCCCTTCCCCGCCGGCCGAACACTCACTTGACTTGAATGTGAATGTCTTGTTTTGTCTGTCGGCGTTTAGGCGATATTTGCCAGTTGTATCCCAGAGATAATTGACTTAATCGGCACTAGACCCAAGTATGGCGGCACCCTCAAGAATGAGCGGGGACGCAGGTGAGCCGCTGTCTTCACTCCGTTCCGTTGAATGTATCCGTGTTGTGATATCTATATCTTCCTTTTCCTCTCTTAGCACGCTTCTGTGTTCTCACTTTATCTTTGGCGGGACGCGAGTCCCGCAATGTCTTTGTTTTTGAGTCGGTATTGATTGTAAATTATTATCTTTGGATTGGTTTGAGTTCAGTTGAATAGAAACCAGCAGATAGTGGCTAGTGCTATCGCTCGTCATATAGGTTTCATATTATGTTCTGTTAGTATACAACCGTACGTATTTAAGGAATGTTAATGGTAATCGTAAAGCTTAGTAACGGAGAGATAAATGTTGAGTGGTACCGTAGTGTGTTGTTGGAGTTCTCGTGTGTCGGCCGTCGACAGCTCCTTTCTGTGGGCCGAGCGCCGGGCGCCGCCACGGGGGGCGCTGTTGATGCGGACCGGGACCTAGTGAGTGCCATCCGCTCGCCTCCTTCTATTCCTCCCTGCCTGCACGTCTAATGTAAATGTACTGTACTCTTGCTCTTAAATGTTGACCCTCCTTACTGTTTGTAATCTGTAATGTAATTTTGAGTCGACCCCCTCGGTAAATTTAGTGTAATGTATTTACGTAAAAAATTCATAGAGCGTGGCAAGGCTGTGTGCATTGAGGACATTTTTAACGCAAACTTAGCTTAGTTCTCGACATGCCATTCGACATATTGACATCATTAGCGGCGATACACTATCATTCATATTAAAGTTTGGATTTATTAATTTAAAAATTGTTTGCGGTGTTTTTGCGATCGTTAATTAAAAGGTAGAGTTTTATTGCGTTTTACGATACAAATGGATCAGATCCTTTGCCACACCTTAGAGAATAACTAGATTGCATGTGTAGTCACTCGCAATGTGCATTTGACCTATTTTCTTATCTATTTAATTTTCCTTGACGTTTGTACCGACTTTAACTGATGTTCTTCTTCTGTGTTTTGATTTAGATTTTAACTCATCAACCTCCATCATTGTGCCGACACTGTTGACTGTCTGTCCACGCCCACACCTTTCTACATCGTGCTGTGTCTAACCCTTTTTAAGTTGAACTTATAAAGAATTGAGGCTTGATCATATACCGACTGTTTTCGAACATCAGGGACATAATAATTTTAATAAATATAAATGAATACTGAGAGGCAAGCTTTTAATATTTGGTCGCGCGATTAGTTTTTATTCTCGACTATTAGAAAATCTAAAGACAGTAACAGAAGTACGTAACTGTAAATAGTCATTAGTTGTTCAATTAACAGAATCATTTCATATTTGACATAGTTTTTGGCTGCAGCCTTACCATTACTGTCTATAGATGCGATATCGTTATCCCTTCGACATTCACTTTGAAGTCACTGTTTTTCGACTTTGAACATGTCGACTTTATTTTGTTATCATATATTAGACTTTTCTTACGTAACCACGTTTATGGTATTACTTACATCGTCATCGCGATAGTCACACGCCCCTACGGCCTAAATATAACCGTCGAACGTTTTAGTGTGGTAGATAGTTACACAAAACCTGACCGAAACTGAGATTGTTCATTTCTTTGTGACTTTCATTGTTTTACTCTACGTTTACTAATTTGCGTGTAATTATAGCTGCATTAAACAAATATAAGTCACAAAGATATGAACTTACTGATTGTTGTGAATTATGGAGGTTTTATACGATGTCTTTATTATTCCAAATTAATCAGTATACAAACGCAAGGATATGCTGCAGTAATGCTTTGAACATATTTGGCCATCTAATAAAGGCATTGTTAGTCCTGTAGTGGTTCTGTCACGCTTTTGTCATCTTTTGTTTTGTTTAACCTTGTTGCGACCGTCATTGTTAGTATGTTGTTAATTTACTAAAACACTCCAAATGTTATTGTTATTATGGTCCCAAGTGTTGAACAAAACTTCAAATTGCTACACTCTTGTGTATTGTATTATAGTTATAAGATTGTCCGCTTTTCTAAGTATTGCTTTTAAGATATATACTGTAATAAAAGCTAAAGTTTGAATATCGATTTGTCCTTCAAGTGCTTCAAAACTGGAAAGTGCTGTAAATAAATTAACTTTAACTTTGCCCTTTTTCTTTAATTCAAGTTCGACAACTCATACTTTCAATAAACTTAGCTTCGACTGCTTTTTAGATATTTTACTATGCAGTTAATTATCGTAGTGCAAAATCTACTGATATCTTACAGATGTTATAATAAATTTGTACGTTTTCAGGCATATAGTTGTATGTGGACATATAACGTACGAATCAGTGAGCCATTTTTTAAAAGACTTCCTACACGAAGACAGAGAAGATGTGGATGTTGAGGTTGTTTTTTTACACAGGTCAGTATATAATAGATAATCATTTATGTAACAATTACAAATAAACAACCATTATTTATTATTCTTACCTTGATTTACATATGTGTATAGTTTATAGTACTTAAATATATTGACTATGCTGTCATAAGTATAGAGTGCGCCTTACAACTGGCAATCAAGTCTAAAGGTGGTGTGTCATGTATGATCCCGCGACGCTTTCAGAAAAGAGCCCGACCTTGAGCTGGAAGGTCTCCTGAAGCGTCACTACACCACCGTCGAGTTTTTTCAGGGTACAATGATGAATGCCGTCGACCTTGAGAGAGTCAAGGTTAGAGTAAGACCGACTAGCGCAGGCATTAGTTTATCGCACGGCCCTACTTATCATTGATTCGCGTCTAAGTGATTTAATCATTTATATGCATATCAGAGATCCTCTCTTCTGTAAAGACGCTGTTTCATAGTCACAGTAGGATTTTATCACTTGGTAAATTTATCTTATGGTTCTTAATGCAATCATTGCTTTCACGGTGGGACGGTGACGCCCCGCGCCCGGCCCGTGCCCGCGGCTCGCGCCCCCGTCCCACCGCACCGCGTATTTTGATACTAAATAGAGTTGCATGGTAACGTCGGCCTACAACAGGCGGCGGACTAGCCACAATCCGGTCCGTAGTGTTAACTGAGTATTGATGGCAGGAAACCGCCCGACCTGGAGCTTGAAGGCCTGTTCAAGAGACACTTTACTACTGTGGAATTCTTTCAAGGCACCATAATGAACCCTATCGATCTCCAGAGGGTAAAAGTAAGTAGCACTGCACACGAGACGTGAACTTTGGGCGTGGTGTCGGTTTGAAGCTGTGCAGTCTGTCCTTCCTATAGCCGTAGAGCGATGCTCGGTCTCACTCATCGAGGAGACGTTCTGTTGGAGTGGTGTACAGTTCCCTTCTAATCAATACTTTTGGGCTGTTTGTGCGTGCCTCTCGCTATTGTATCTGATCTGTGTGTGCGTCGTCCCGCACGTACTGGCCTGGCCATAAGTGGCGTGTGTTCCCCGGCCGCGCCGACCCCGGCCGGTCGCCTATGTGTCTATATGTACCTACTAACTGGGTGTTGTATGCGATGCCACATAACCAATACTCTAAACAATCGATATTGACTTGTACTGTACAACCGATGAAACAGTGCTGTAAAAGCTAATTGGCATTAATGGTTGCTGACGAAAGAGTTTCCTTTTCAAAATTTGCTTGGTAGATCGAAGTACAGTTGTCGATTGTCGATTTTGTCGAGTGTTTAAGGTGAGTTCTACGTGTTGTGCACGGCTTGACGTCGGAATGTACGTTTGTATGCATGGTACCTTCTGTAACTTTCTCGTGTGCTGCACCAGCTTTCTTGTCCAAAAAGTGACCACTACTGATACTAATTTCATAAAAATTGATAATACTTGTAATCGTTCTATTTGTATTACAAATAAAATCACAGTGATCACTTACAACATTGTCGTAGACCCTTGCATGCCCCTTCATGCTTTTTATTCGACCGAAAAGTATGCATCTCGTAGCAATTCCTTTGAATGAATGTGACCGCTTTAATTGTTTTTCTGTGTTATGTATATTTTATTGTTAAATGTTATATTTTACAATATGGTAAGTAAATGCCTTCTCTGAAATACAAACTAAATTTTAAATCAAAATTTTAAATATAAACATAAATATACAGTAAACTGACATTAGTACTTCATATAGTACAAGTTTGCAAAGTTCAAATTGATTATAAAATTTATTAGACACATTTACTATCAAATGATTGGAATAAAGAATCTTTAATTTGGCACATTAGCAAAAAAAAAAGTAAATAAAAAATTTAAAAGGCACGAAACTTTAACAATAGTCAATACCCAGGTACACGAAGCGGACGCTTGCCTAGTGCTAGCCAACAAGTACTGTCAGGATCCCGATGCGGAAGACGCTGCTAACATCATGAGGGTTATCTCTATCAAGAACTACTCCGACGACATCAGGGTCATTATACAGTTGATGCAGTACCACAACAAGGTAAATTTTAAATTCCTAAGTAATTAGAATAATTTTTAATGATCTAATCAAATACATGTGTAATCTAAAACACTTGAGGATATTTATTATAGCCGTACTTTAGTCGGTACAATCGCCTAGTATGAGTCAAATGTTATTTAGCGGACTTTGTTAGACAACTTTTACACTGACTGCTTATAATATTTCATGAAAATTTTGTACACGAATAGGAATAAACATATTCTTAACAATATTTATTTTGTCTTCAACTGGATGAAATCTGTTATTTTTGCTAGACGCAACTTTTAACCTTTTTTCCTTTTTATTGGTACAATATGGATAGTTATACTGACAATTATTTTTAGGCCTACCTCCTCAACATTCCATCCTGGGACTGGAAGCAGGGTGACGACGTGATTTGCTTAGCAGAACTGAAACTAGGCTTCATTGCACAGAGCTGTCTCGCGCCGGGATTTTCCACCATGATGGCCAACCTCTTCGCCATGAGAAGTTTCAAGACGGTCAGTTTTTTACTCATTTACTTTCCAATTATTGTTCTGTGCATATATAATGTTCTTCCAAAAGTGCATTCGGAGGTACCTTTCGAGGATTGGCTGAGAACAACAAACTCCTTCGAATGCTCTTGATTTAACATTTCTTATGCGACATTTCCACAGTCCCAAGACATGGCTATATGGACTAATGACTACCTGCGCGGTACCGGCATGGAGATGTACACCCTGACACTGAGCTTGACGTTTGTCGGAATGCCCTTCAAACTGGCAGCAGAGTAAGTCGGCAGCGAACGAGAAGCTTGCAAGTCGTGGCGTGAACGACGTCGTACACTAAACTTTCGATTTCGACATGTACATGTGTTCGAGCTCCACACACCCCATAATGCCATGGTCGACGGACGAACGATACTAACCTATACGAATCACATAGCTTTCCTCATTAGAATTTACTTAGCCTTTGCAAGCTTACGTCTGTGAATTTTGAGGCGATGTTTTTTCAATTTCTCTCGTGCCAATTTGCGTAGGTTTTGCACTAATTAACATAGCTACAATAATTAAAGACAAAGTAGATATAATATTATAATAGCGAGATTGAACTAATACTTTTACATAGATACCTAACTATAGGGGCAAGGAGATGAGATGTGAAGCATCTCCAGGTGTCTCCGAAGTATCTCCGGTGGAACCATCCATGGCTGTGATAACTAACACGGCACGTGCTTGAGCGTCTCCTATTGGTTGATTACAGTCCCCCGACACACAAGCTTGGCAGAACGATTACCTGCAGGGTACGGGCTGCGAGATGTACACGGAGACGCTATCGACATCCTTCACAGGAATGAGCTTCCCCCAAGCGAGCGAGTAAGACTCCAGTCACCTGGGCCACCCATCCCGCACCCTTGTGCTAATCCTAGCTGTTTGATGTGCACTAACCCTGAAAGAAACATAGTTGTAGGATGTTATTAAATGCAATGTTCTGATCCACAGATTAGATTGTGCATGCTGGATGGGTAAATAATTAGACCTAAAGCACTGAGTACATACATCATTTAATTAAATCTGAATTGTAGTAGTTATGTGTACTAGTAGTTTAGATGCACGCTAATTTGTTACTTCCATTGAAAATTATTTAAATTCATTAGAATTTGTATCATACCTGGGAATGTTCCTTGTTACTGTACATTAGTTGAGCAATTCTCACAGAAGAAATTTGATGGATTAGTTATACTGCACTCATAGGAACGAAATTTGATGTTGGGACGTAATTCAGTATTTATCATTAGTAGTATCTAGTTATCTATTGTGATTTAGCTTACCCACTTTTAATATGAAGTTGAATTTCAATAATGTATTATTTAAACATTCGTATCATTATACTGTTTAGAATTTTATATTTCTATTAGATATTTCTCTTCTCTCCTTCTCTTGCTGCAAATTGCAATCAACTTAACATCACCGTTACATTCCACGCTATACATATTTTTTCTTGTTATGTATGCTTGGCTATTTCCTCTTCTAAAATACGATTGTTTAAAATATAATCGATATATGCTTGAAGTAATTAAACTGTTTATCTCTTTATGCATGATGCATGTTTCAATATAAAAAAAATACCGGGTAAGTCTCTTATAAGTTGTATTTTTTAAAATTTACAGTAGCAATATTAAAATGAATAGGTATTTTTTTGTTAAAAATACTTTTTCTTTGACCAATTTTCTAGGTAAATTTACTTGCAAAATACTTGTAATGCTTTTTCCATGATAATGCTATTTTTACTAATTGACGAAATTAATTTCTAGACATTTTGCTTATTTTTATACAAAATACAGTTCTTAAATTCAAGAATACAACGTTCAATATTTTGATAATAATGTTATCACACCTTCGTCGATATAGCGATAATATTTTCGCAGATTGTGTTTCACGAAGCTGAAACTACTGCTGTTGGCGATAGAGATCAAGGGTGAGGAAGGCACAGACAGCAAGATCTCCATCAATCCACGCAACGTGAAGATTCAGGCCAACACGCAAGGATTCTTTATCGCGCAGTCCGCCGATGAAGTTAAAAGGTTCGTATTGTCTCTCAATGTTGAGAAATTGTAATGTCCACCGTTAATTATAACGGTGGACATTAATCCTTGCAATAGTGTTCGTGTTCGATGTCGCCTATATGCTGTCATCATCTGTAAGTACGTGATCTACGTCGATCAGACATATTATGTTATTTCGATCTATAGTATTATTTATATGTATTTATCAGTAAAGCATTGCATAACATTCTCAAAAATGTACATTTATACTGCGATATTTAAGTTATTTTTTTAAATTATAAAATACAAGAAATAAATTTATTTGATCGGAGTACCTACTGATACCCTAAAGGATGAAATATTTAACATTTCAGAGCCTGGTATTATTGTAAGGCCTGCCACGAAGACATCAAGGACGAAACGCTCATCAAGAAATGCAAATGCAAAAACTGTAAGATCATTTAATTTTCTTATTTATGTTTTAATCAAATTAATAAGTTATTAATTAATGAAATATTTTATTGAGCAGGGAAAATATTTACAATACATCCAGATCAATATAGTCTTACCCGTACACTTATTGATAACAGTAATTCTGTGACATTCTTTCTGGAATACTCTTGTACTGATCTTATAATTTCACGAGCTGTGTCTTCATGATCACTAAACGAACGCATATGTAAGAATAACGCCAATATATGTGTCACAAGTAAATCACACAGTAGGAACCTGTAACACAGCAAATTCTTATAATCACACCTGTTTCCTTTGTATCTGTGAGAAATTAATTGAATATTCGGGCTAAACTTTTAGTGACCGCGCACCAGCGGAAGGTTGGAGCCGACATAGGTAACTTGCACCACACCTAACCATACAGATTGACGTTTTCCAATATTTATTTTCGTGTCTATATGATTTTTGAGTTGCTTTAGTGGTGTTGCGTCCGTACCTCACAGACTGGATCGGTTGCAAGGCATTCTTGATCCGTGCTCGTTCACACCCTATTTAGCGATCATTGTGTATGTCCGCTCGCTCGTGAATGGATATTGCCACGATAAAGCACTCTGACACTTCACCATTTATATGGCTTTTGAGATATTTCTCGCTCTTTTCCGACTCTGAGAGCGTTTAGTGCATCATACAATGTTATACAGAAATCACGATTGGACACATTTTGAGTGTGTAGTTACACTTAGCTTTCTATACCTACACAGTTTGAATTATGACAGATATTAGCATACCAACCACAACCTAGATATAAATTGATATGATGCACTTCAAGGCCCAGTTAAGGCAATATTGCATGAATCTTATAAATAAGTAGAATTGAATATGCAAACTGCAAAATTGCACCCTCATTTATCCCAGAACACCTAGCTAAACGAAGTTTCTTTGCAATTGCAAATCCACGAAAGCATGTCTCAGAAAATTCAGAGTGAAGATAATCGCAAAACGCTAAAAATTGATGAGTGAGCTTTGGAGATTACACAAAGGCTTTATAGAACAGTTCCGGCTTGTCTGTGCTATTGACAGTGACTAACGCGAGGTCGAAAGAGATACGGTCGCCACTCATTACATCATCGGCGGATTTGGTAGATTCAAGTCATTCTTACCATCATCACTCGGTTGTATTTGCATTCGAAGTCATAATCAGCTGTTTAGTTCTACCAAATTCTAACATCGACTTCCTATCGACCATTCGAACGCGGGCGTACCTTCGCATTGTCAGTTTTTGGATTTTTACAGATGTCGGAATGATGATGATGCAGACTGGGATGGTGAAACAAAGTCTTAATACGTATCGTGGTTGCCCCGACGGTACGAAGCGGAAACATGACATACCTTATTACCGTACCTCACAACACGTTTAGTTTGTTTGCATCGACTAACATCGCTCATAAGTTATAAAATTGGGCTACAGTATATGCTAATTCACTATAAAAGATACACGCTAGATTAGCAAGGCTACCTCACGAGTATATTAACTAAGACAGTGCTTATTTCGAATATTTTAGGAAGACACTCACGGTCACGGCTGTAAAACTAAGGGTAGTAATAGACACAAACTTTGGTTACTAACAGACCCAAATGTGTACATACTTCTTTTTGGTAACACAGGTCGAGTACGGTATTTTTATGTTTCCCTTCATTTCGTGTCTAATAAACCATTAATTTTAAGGGCATTAGTAATCAGGAAATATAAACACGACCTTGCTTGTAAGAGCAGCAAAAAACCCTGAGCTTTGCATATATGTCTGCAATGTATACCCAATCTATAATGTGCCTTATTACCATACGTATGCAACTGTGTATCCGATTGAATAAGTGAATAATTTATAACAAGTAAGCTTAAAACCTATTGTTTTCGGTTCAGTGGCTACATTCAGGAAAGGCGTACGAGCCGTCCAGATGGTTGGCAGGGCAAGTACGTAACAATTGTGCATAAAATTCAATGTTAATGTCAATGTGGTGTTCTTATTCGCGATGCAATTGGTGAAAGTGGTATACCACCCGCCATGCGGTTAGCAAAATCGTGTCTTGTTATCATTGTCTTGTTACAGGCTGAAATCTTAATCAAAATCCTTAGACAATGATTAATCGCGCAGGAGACTTTGATTCTATGGTTTTAGATATTCCGAATTGAGAATTAAAAGAACGATAAGGGTCAAAGTCGAATGCGTATTCATTGGCGTCTTTAGTGAAATGATTGGTTAATATTTCACCTATGTATACGTTTATCTATGTGCATTTATACAGCAGTTAGCCGTTTGCCTTTCTATTAGCCAATGTAAACATCGTGAGACACGTTGTGATGTAATTTTATTTTGGTCTTGTTCTTATTGTTACTAATTATAATTATTATCAATTCGAAATATTTTATAGGAGTATTTTGATCCCTAATTTATGCATCAATAGACCCTCAAATATTGATGTTGTGAAGTTATAGATTCATACGTACGTATTTATTATGCTTTGAATTTAAGATTTTTTCTAATGGTTGCCACCCTGCAAAGGGAACATTTAATTTGAATTAGATATCCCCGCCTCGATAGAGACAGGATTTTGCAGTGAATGGCTACTGCCTCGCGTTCCGACGAAAAAATGGTACATTCATACGCTAATAAGTAAATTTCAATTTCATTTACCTAGACGTCACCATAACTGTAGCGATCTCTAGTTTATCGCTATCAAAATACAAATCATGCTCTATTATCATTTATCTTTCCATTACCTTATACATTAGCCTTATTTTCATTAACTAATACGATTTGCAAAGTAATGAAAACTTAACAAATAGTGGTGTTATAGTAAAGTAATATTAGAATTTAGTACTCACAAGTGCTTGTCTCGTAGTTAGATTTCGTTACATAGTTTAGTATGTTTTATTGTTTGTTTGGTTTTGTTCTTTGTTTGTTTTAGATGTTGTGTATTGCATGTGAATGTTTGTAGTTATAACTACATGTGGTATGTGGTAAATGTTATTCTTAAATTATTTTAATCAATATTTATTGTTCAATGTATATGTGCATTTGGTGTCACCTCCACTAAAGTTAATTTAAATTAATTTAGCTTCCTCCTTTTATTAACAGAGTTTAATATCAATGCATGAATTAAATTGTTTTTGAGTCCCTAATATTTGATTGGTGAAACCGAATGTACAATTTGTGTATTCCATATAAAGTTGGACATATGACAACCTATGTGAACAACACGCTGTATATTTGCGTTGTGAAGTATTATTGAGTGGTGTATCGGAATGCGATCTTGTGCTGATGTTTTGCAGATGACCACCATCCTCCCCCCACCTTCACGCCGCCAGAGTTGCCCAAGAAGGTCCATGTTCGAGGTACATCTCAGACTGAGGACTGAGTGTTTTTATTTTTATTTTCTTTACTTTATCATCGGCCCACACATCAAGCAGCCAGTGATACGCTTGTCCATAGGTTACCGGAACTTTGCACTTAGATGCTTACCACGCATTTTCATAGCGAGCACCGATATGAGTGGCAATGAGAGAGCCATCGGTATCAGCTTCCATTAAGCATGACCCCTGGCTCGAACTAGCGTTCTACTCTATCGCTTCTGCGATTTGTTTTGTCCCTGAAAATCTTGAATCTGTCTTTCGGAGAACTATATATGAGAACTTTCTCACTTTCACGACACTTTCCCTTGATTTTGCATCACATTTATTTCGTCATTAAATAAATGAATTGAGGTTTAAGTAAAGATTTCATATCGACCTGTGCTTCTTGGTAAACTCTAAAGCGGATGTTATCATCATTATTTATGGTTTGTACTCCTTTGCTATAGTATTATTTGAGAAAAAACCTGTGGCGATATCTTAATGCTTACTTTTAATTTTCCATACATTTCTTAATGTATTTTTGTGTAATACAAACTTAGATCATTAAAAGTAAGTATCGCTACTCGTTGATTTCTTCATGTTCTGATGCCTGCGCCGAGCATTTCAAATACCTATTTCATGGCATTAAACCTTTATTTATTATACGTCGATGTATTTGAATGCATTGTTGTTGAGCTTTCGTTGTAGAACTTGAAATTATTTATTGATATTAATTCTTAAATGAGGAAATGTTTTTAAAACTTCGAAATGTTTCTAAATTTGCAAAAATTAAAATAAAATTTATACGGTTATTCAATTAAATAATCGATTTCAAATTACCTATCCTATAGATAAAAAAATTAATGATAATTATATATTATGTTGGTTACATGAAAAGTATATAAATTAAAATTTACATTAATTACTGTTCAGGTGAAATAGCACGAGAACGAGGGGAAGACATCAGTCGTAAGTATTCTAGCTATATATTTCGATAGGTACTTACCATTCATTTATAGTTGAAACTAGGCTGTTATTTTCTGAGACAATAAATATATGCAACAAAACTGCAAAAAATCTGTATTCAAACATAATCTTCAAAAAAAGTATGTCTGAAAGAGAATTTATCATACAAAAAAAAAACAGATTATTTTGTTCTTAAAATATATAGTTAGCTTAGTATATTCTAACTATAATCCCGGTTGCAGAAGCGCGACATATAACAAGCTTTTCGTATTCAAACATGTTACTCGAGTAGAATGTGGTTTTTACTTAAGCGTGCCATGAGAAATACATAAAAGTTTACTGAAATTTTAAAGCATCTATTACAAAGTTGTAAACAACGATATCTACATCTAATATTTAAAGTAAAAATAAGAATAACGTATTAAAGATACCCCACTTTCTTTAACTTTTTGCGTTTTTTGTGGTTCTTTTAATCAACCTTTTTAATCGGTACGTCAGATTTTTTTATCACTTTCATACTTAGAACGAATAAATGATTGTACCTATCAAGTAATGACGTGATTAAAATATATACGAAAATAAATATTTTAATATTTTAGAATTCTAGTAATTAAGAGTTTCGTTTTTACTTCTGTAGTAATAAATCGGAACCATCGAAGCGCAGCGCCTACAGCTTTGCTGTCACCGATGGCGAACCAGCTGATGAACACCACCACCACGCGGCAAGTCAACAAGGTCAAACCGAACGTGAATAGGGCACCGCCGGACACGTAAGTCACTGTATTTCAGTTTTCAGGCTCAGAAACAGAAACAACAAGACTAGCTAATGCACTATAAACAATCGAACGCTCAGTTTCTGAGCAATTGAACGATTTTTTTTTAAATAACATAATATACAAAAAATAAACATTCTAATAATCACAAAGTAATATCCAAAGAAAAAAATTGCTACATTTATTCTATAAGACCATGGTTATATTGAAAAATGCTTATTATAATTTAAAAAAAATCATCTCCATGTTCAGAAGAAAAATCTGAATTGATGTTAAGAAATCTGACATAAATAAAATTTACTAAGTTGGTTAAAGTTCACAGAGTTGTACAAAATAGAAAAATATGATGTAGTTTTTTTATATATTGAGTGGCTTTGAGATGGTTTCATACACAAATAAAGTAATATTTTAACGAGGTTTACTTTTATATTTTCAAAATAACTAAATAAGTACCTAAGAAGGTCTTATAATCTTAAAAATATTTAATAATCTGAATATCATATCTACTAATACATAATTATAATATTTTGACTCTCATAGATATAGGTTAGACTTACGATGCCTACATGTGTTTTCAGAAAATTTATTACCTACACATAGTTTAAATTATAAATAAAATATGAATTTTACGTTGTCC
>DWNE01001628.1:0-21288 GCA_018249875.1 Cecropterus toxeus | reverse complement strand
ATAGAACAGGGGTTCTTTATGAAGTCTATCACAGATGCGTTGCTACTCCCGAGGACTGAGATGGTCGCCTCATATAAAAGTTAGCCGGCAACTACACCCTTCCGTCGAAACGCAAGAACTGCACACTGGAAATAGGTGTGGCGGTGGTACTTCTCCGGTCGAACTAGATTGGTTCTACCACCTGGCATGTAAGTAAGTAAGTAAGATTTTCCACGATGTTTTCCTTCGCCGTTAAAGAAAGTGGTAAGTACAGAAACGTTTGCTTGAAATGCCGTAATCAACTCTCTAATGAAATAAAACCAAAAAAAATACCATTTGAAATTTACCTACACGCATAAATTTCTCTTAAAATAACCCACCCTATACTATGTACCAAATAAGTACATTGAATAAATTGCAGTGTATTTTACCGTTGTGGATACCGGTGGAGACAATGGACGCCCAGGCACTGACAAATCATTGGCTTTACCGTGTGCATGTTCGGACATGTTTAATTAATTGCGTTATTAAGTAACTAGATATAATGATAGCCTTAAGGTCTTGTATTGTAGAGAAGAGATCGACGAGATCTTTCTAGAATTAACTGATGCCTTTACGAGTAAGTAGCTTGTAAGTCATTGTTAGTAGGTGCTTCCTACATAAATAAGTATTATAAACGTTATTAGAGGTGAAATAATACCATAGTTATATACGAATATGGACTAAGGAAAAAATCTATACACCTATTTTATATAGGCAAGTCCGACTCACTGACTTATATATCAACGCACAGCCAAAGTTACTGTATCTAGAACCCTGAAATTTGGTACAGGGGTTCCTTTTATGGTGTAAGTGAGCGATAAGGAAGGATTTTTAGGAACTCAACCTTTATCTTAAATAGGGGTTAAAAGCTTGTATGTCATAGAAAAAAAGAAAACCCATTTTAACTTTCTACTTGATCTACTTAAAATTCAAAAGTCAATTAATCTAAATTGTTGACTCATATAAAATTCTGTTTGTAAAGGACTAACCATACTTACTGTATTAATTTTACAGCCTCCTTACCGTTTGGCAACGGTATCAGGCTAAAGCGACGAGCGACGCGACGAGCGGCGCGGTGTGCACGAGCGTCACAACTTCCAGCGATCAGGAACAAATCACGGGGTCGCCCTTCATTTGTTCTTGACCACAACGCTGTGTGTCAATTGAATAAATCGCTGTCACAGTCGTGACCCTGTGGAATGAATATTTTTTTTGTTACGCACATTTGTTCTTAAAGCTTGAATACAAAACACTCGCTTTACGCGTTTTTGCTTGGCGATGCAAGCGTGAGCGTTAAAAATTAAGTATGCATTGCGAAGGCCACGAAAATTCGTTACGGATTGTAGTGAAATTTACTGAAATTCGCTAAACGCTGACGCTTGCACCACGAATGCTTCGATGCCCTCGGGGAAGTTTATTAAAACCTTTTACTTAACTTGCAGTGTTTGTAAATATCGAAATGTAAATCGCGAGATTTTCCACATTAGATTTATTTAGATCTAGGTCTGTGATTACCAGATTTATTCCCGCGAAAAGCTCTAGATGATATAAAATTGTACAATGTAACATAATGACGGGTTTAACTGCTATAAAGTTTATTTTTTTCTTTTTAGTGCATCGCATATTATTATTTTCAATTTAACAAATGAAACAAAACCAACTTATTAATTTTACAAGTCAGATAAAATAAAAATTAATATCTAGCACACATGCAATACAAACCGGATTCTGAATAAAAATAATTAATTGCATTATCTTAACGAGTCTTATTGGACAAATATTTTTTGTGCAGATAGTGGACCGATAAACGACATTACGTGTCCTACAACAGTTGAGGTACAATCTTTTTGCAATTTACTTCAACGAGTGTTAATTAAAAATCAATATGACCGCAAAACCTATACTATCACGTATGGTACAGTCGTGTTTAAAATAAATAAATGATGTTGAAATCAGAATAAGCAGTGTAGAATAACCTAATGGTCGAAACTCGGTCAGATCGAGGTCCCGAGGTGCTAATCGTAGTGGATGTCACGATCCTATATATATATACCTCGGGCCCTCGATCTGATTCACATTTTTTTCTAAAATTTATGTTCGTATTAGAACTTGATTATCACTGCTTTACAGTGAAGGATTAAACACACTTACAATTTGTCTTTAAAAGTGTTTTCATAGGTGTGTGAAATCTACTAATTAGTAGGCTAGCGCGGTGGACTCTGGCCTAAGACTCTCTCATTCTGAGAGAAGATCCGTGCCCGTGCGGTGGGGCATGTACGGTTACAGTACGGTTCGATCTGTGTTGGACCACCTTCAAACCTATTTCTAGCATGAAGCAGTTCATTTGAAGGGTTTGGATATTGGTAGACTCAAATACGAGACGAATGCCTTAGTCCTTTGGAGTTGCAGTGATTTACTTCAAATAGAATTCCAGATTTAAGTGGAATTGATTACATATGTCCACACAACAGTGACCACTTACCATCAGGTAGTCTGCAAACTTGTTTGCAACTTGAAGTTAATTAAAAACGGTTTACAGTTTAATTTTATTGCATTTAAATTAGAGGCAAAATAAAAAAATGTTTCCTTTAGATACCGGATTATAATGATTCAGTTTTTAAAAAAAGAGCTCCTTTCAATTAAATGCACATTTTTTGCTACTTTAAATAAAAAAAATACTGCTAAATATAAAAACACTGAGTATTGTTTCTCTAAACGAAGGATTGATTATAACAGTCGAATATATCTGTGTAACCTAAACGTATTTTTAAGATACAAACTTCGGAACAATTAACTCTTCCCAAAAACAACAATATTCGTATGTTTCTACGAATATCTGTATCTGAATATACGAACTTCTATAAAACATATTGATCTTGTTTCACTACGTATTGTAAATTACCTCGGACGCCATTAATAAGACCATTGATAGTAAAAATGAGTCTTTTTTTGCGCAAACAATATCTTTTTAGACACGACTGTACGAGCATCGTTTCCCGCTATCGCACACCTGCCCGTTTCTCCCACGGTGTGACTCGACGTTTGCACTTTTTTGCATTTTTGCCCCCTCTTTTGCATTTAAACTGACCACTTTCCTCCGTAATTTCGCAATTTTCGGACAAGCGCACCTCGTTCCTCATTTTTGACGCGCCACGGTATCAAGGTTTGTGGATCTTTGGCCGAAAAGTCGACACGACTGCTTTTTGCGTAATGACTTGCTTCCACTAATATAGGTACAATTACGACTTCAATTATGACGATTGAGGAAATAAGGCTTATATGGGTACGATTCCCGTTGAGTAACGTTTGTTTCGTTTGGAAATAAATGCCTTATGGTGTATAAACTTAGTTTATAGTATGTAGGTACCTACTTAGTAAGTATGATTGACTTATGACATTTTGGAGAAAATTTTATAATACACGATGTGTGATGTTTAAAAAAATATTAATATAATTATATATTAGATAACAAAGATATTTTGCAAAAAATAAAATAATAGTAATATTGTATTGAACTTTCATGCTTATTTCGGATATATGTATGTAGGTATGCAGAGAACATGTAATAATAATTTGTATACTCTTATTTATGCAATAAATAATTACCTACTGATTTCTAATATGTTACAAGTAAGAAAAATATTGGTTACCTATAATTTTCTAATACCTTCCTGAGTAGTTTAATTGCCTAAAGGCCTGGAGTTATAAACACACATATTTATGAATAATAATCCTACTAACTTAAAATATGATCTTTTCATTTAAAAAAAAAAACACAATGTGAAGAAAAAGCCTGACGCATAGGGTCAAATATATTTTTGGCAGCAAAAAATCGCTACACAGGTGGTTCATTGTTATTGTTCAAATATGCATGAGTTTTGCTTTGTGCAGGAGAAGGGCATTGGGGCAAGGCCCAATTTCGGATTTGGCCACATTTTTTTGTAATTCGGATCGAATTAAGAGAAAAAATATTTTTTACTTGTTTTCTCAATAGTTATGGGATTTTGTATGTGAGTTATCATGATTGTGTCGATACCTGCTGAGATTACCTTATTTTTTATACCGTATTTCTTAAATAAAAACGCAAATTCAACTTGTTACAACGAACCCCGCTCTCCCCTACATATAATTCAGGCATCCACTATAAACCAATGTTAATTACAAATATCTGTAAAGGGTGTAAACATAACCATATATGCAGAATTTAGACTAAATGTGCTTTAAATAATAAAAGCAATAACTGATTTGCAAAAATCGTCCGGAAAAATGTGCGTCTATTCGCACACGCACTACACGCTCAAATCCATTTCTAAGCGTATGAAATTGTATAATACACATGCACATAAAGTCTTGCGTCAATTGGCCAAAAATAGCATAATAAATAGCATCCCCAATAAATAGCAATCATCACAGATTTTCCCAAACGAGTGGTTTGGAAAAGCTCTGCACGCCTAGCGCTGCCTCGCTCCGTGATTGGTGCACCGATGGCCAATAGAAACGCGGCGATGTGCGCGCGCACGCCTACCTAACTTCTATTTTCGAATTCAAATCGAATGCGTTCTAAATTCGGCTATTGTTTTGTTGTGCCGTGTGTTTGAATTAGACATAGAATTCACATTGAATTCAATGTGTCTTGAAAGAAGAAATTAATGTTTTATTTATCAAATTCGCATTACGTATGTGTGCACGTAAAGATTAGCTTTATTTTTTTTGAGATTGTGCTTACATATTGTCTTGATTGCTAAGATACCTAACCTAATCTATTTTAATTTACTAGCCAGGTGGTAGAACCAATGCAATTCGACAGGGGAAGTACCACCGCCACACCTATTTCTAGCGGGAAGCTGTTCTTGCGTTTCGGTGAAAGTGTGTGGTTGCCGGTTTACTTTTATATGAGGCGACCATCTCAGTCCTTGGGAATAGCAGCGCATCTGTGATAGACTTCATATAGAAACCCTGTTTTATATGAAGTTGCTTACAAATATCCATGGGGGGCAGTAACCATTTACCATCAGGTGGGCTGCTTATAAAAAAAAACTTAGTAGCTTGTTGGTAATACCAATGCATTGATGATCTAGATCACGTAAGACTCGTATCAAATTCTATTTGGCAGCAGTCTTCATCAACCCATGATTGTCCCACTGTTTGGCACTGGTCTTCGGAGTGAGAGGTATAGTTATAGTCTACTATACTGGTCAAATGCCAATTGGTAAATGGTCAATTCATACTTTAAGAAGTTTTAAGAAATCTCAGACAAACAAAATTTCTTGCGAAAATTGCGTCAAAATTTCTGATACGCACATAACTTTTTGATAAATCAGACGTGCATGTAGAGCGTTTACAATTCAAACTTCGGAACTTCTGATTGAGTGTTCGAATTTTAACCACTACCTAATCCGTTGCTCAATTAGGTTGGTAGCAATACTAAACGTTTTTTAACACATCCTTCTTAGAGATATCATTTTGTTTTTCTTATCCTTCTCATTTAACTGTTTGTTACCCACTCCTTATATTATTTTATTTAAAAACGACAATTAAAATTCATTTATCCGTAATTTCGTTCATATACTTACGTACGTACGACAAAAATATACGAACAAGACCATAAATAAAAACTACCAAATGTTGAGTTGTATCTACTATAGTTGTATCTTGTAGTAGCTATAGTTATACCCTTTATTCACCTGTATACATACAAGACTCAATTAAACTTGGATAAATAATGTGAACGCGTTATCGTATCGATATCCGATCGCAAATGACCCAATCAGCGAAACAGGTACTCTCGACCTATTTGCGCTAATTTATGAGTTCCTTCAGTGAGGTATGGCTTGAGCAATTAATGGCCAAGTGGGACTGGGATTAGCGTTTTAAAGTGGAAAGTATTTGGCTGAATATAGGGCTGGTGGGATGTTCTTTATGTTTTTTTTTTTTTTTTACATCAACTTGAAGTAGCAAAAGCATGCAGTCCACCTGGTAAGTGGTCACTGCCGCCCATTGACATAAATAAGAAACTTCGTATAGAACAGGGGTTCCACCTGAAGTCAATTACAGGTGCCGAAGGACTAAGATGGTTGTCTCATATAAGCCGGCAACCACACCCTTCCACCGAAACGTAAAACTGATTTACGTTACAAATAGTGGTGGTACCTGGTTATTATGTAGAAGTAGCAAACGAGTACACAGGCCACCTGTTGACAGTGGCGGATTTACACACTTATTATCAGCAGGCTGAGCTACGGCGACTATTTCACGACGCCAAAAATATTGTATATTTTTGGCGCCAGCAAAAAAGTTGCCGTGAATATTTAATTCATCTGCGAAGTTTGACGAATGTGGACGAAAAAACCGTTGGCAAGATATTATTATATATTCCGCCATCAAAAATTGCCATCCTAGGCTCCTCAACCTACTCAGACTGCTGGTAAATCTGCCACTGCCTGACGCTAAGTAGCTATTACAGCTCACGAACTTCTGTCATCAACCCCAGAGAAGACAAGAACCTTACCTGAGGTTGGCAAAAGTTTCTCCAAAGAACTAAGTTAGAACGCCTTGTTTATGTGTATATATTTTTTATCTCCCACACCATTTAAACTAGAACACAACAGTGACATAATTATATAGTTGTTGAAAGGCAGATATAGATATGACGATAGTACCTTCGGAATCGAACCGTGAAGGATTTTAAAATTTAATAAATATTATGCAGTGGCGTAGCGTGGGCTTACGCCGTTCGGGGCGGAAGTTAAACTTGCTACACATTAAACAAATTTTGACGACCACAAAAACGACAATTTCTAACTTGACGACCAAAAACAAAACAACAATATCTAAGTTGATGATAAAACAAGATTGCCAAATCTGTTTTTGCAAATCAGTTTTTGGCGCCCCTCAAAATGTGCCGTCCTGGGCGGACCGCCCCTCCGCCCCCCCCCCCTCGCTACGCCTAATATTACGCACTTTCGACTACCTAGTAGTGTGGTTTGAGCTTGTCCTTTTATCGTTATACACGTTCCAACTGAGTTATTTTGATAGCAGTGTTTAATTTATTTTTGGTAAGATATTACTGATGTCACGTTATTTAACTTTCAGAGAGATGTAAGGAATGTTCAAGGTTAGGTATGTTTGGTTTCAATAGAAAGATAAAAATCATAAACGATGGCGTCCAGTGGCATTTTCCAGAGCGTCCCGAAACGATTCTACCTTCCAGAAATTTGATTTACCCATCTACTCCTTAAGTTCCTATACCTGAAACTATCTACTCCTTAAATAAATATACCGCATTTAACGTGTAATTAAATTCAGGCCAATACATGCAGATAGTTACCTAAAATTTGGAGATGAATTCAAATAATAATTAACTTTTTCAAATAATAAGAGCTAATCTGAAATTTCGTAGCCCTAACAGAAGATAAGTATCGCCATTCGAATCTTGAGGTCCTACGTACCGATGAGTTAATATCTTTTTTCATCGATTATGCGAAGGTATGTGACAGGCAGTGAGGCACGCTTATCGTTTTGATAAGACTCGGACCAACATTGTTAATTAGGGATTGCTACCTGTTCTGTAACTTGCAGAGATGTACTTACTTATATGTACTTACTACCTTCTAAGTATATGAAGGTAAATAGAGGATTAGACTGATTCAAAGATACTATTAATATTTGTAAGCCAATAGAAATGTTTTTATATTTATGGTACAAGGGTAAAATCTTAAACATGGTTTAGTTACAAAAAACAATGAGAATTACTTTACGTTGCAGCTTTACTCAAATTAATTTTAATTCCAAAATGACTGCCAGTATGCACTGGTACTACTGCTGCCATCTAGTTCATAATGAGTGAACTAAAGATAACATTCGTCGCTAGATGGCGCCACATTTCCAGCCATATGAAAACTCACTAAAATATAGGAATTAAACCATTTTTTAATAATTATTATCAATTAAATTTTTAACGCAAATTGTCTTCTTTCCATATAAAAAATATAATAAAATTATTCATAACATTAGAAACGTTACTGAAACAGCGCCACCTTTTGTTAGGGCTATAGAAATTCTTGGCTCGTGTGTTATATCTGCCACGAGCCAAACTTATCGTCATTTCACTCACACATAGTGAATGTACTATTTACCTTCTTCTCTACCCGTATGATTGTACTACTCGTGGCACGTCGTGCGTCTCACTCTTATCACATCGATCATTGATCTTTGAAATTCGTCGGTGACTCGAGCGGCGCGCGCGCAGTTCTTCGGCCACCGATTTCTATCTCACTCTTTCGCGCGCGCCACGGTTACCGTTGTCTCGTGTTTCTTTTATTGCCGTTTTATTATTTCTTGTAGATGATCACGCGATTGTAAGCTGTCGCTTGGCGCGCACACGTCATGTTTCCCGTCCTTGTTTGGCGTTAAGACGAAAGGGTGTTTTGTCTCTTTTCGTTCAGCGCACGTTGGACTCGCTGCCGTGCGTCGATGTTTTGGGAAGTGCACCCGCCCGGCGTTCCCACGGTTCACCTTCGGCCGACTTCCTTACGAAAAAAACAAACAAGAGCACTTTGTTGAAGAAAATCGACGTCTGCCGGTCGCGTTCAATGATTAATACAATTATGAGCGCGTACGCCGCTACCTACTCGACTTGACGGTAATAATAGATCTTTATAAAGGACACGTGGGTTTTGAACCGGACTCTGTTATTTGGAACCTTGTTTTCGGTTTTGACTCGTATTCGAAAAATTGCATATTGATGGCCATAGCTTGTAATCGATTGGGTGATGGCCGTTCATTTGAAAAATAATGTAGCCATTTAAAAATTATTACTGTAAAATGCTGCTATTGAGATTGAAAATGAGAAAGAAATATAAGGTTTCTGAGGATCATTAGAATTTTGTGTTTTTACATAAAGGATTGTGTAGTATTTTTTAAGAAAGAATTCCAGCGAATATCTCTCTGTTATTTTGTTTCTGGTTTGCATAAATATTTGAAACAAATTGAAATTATAATAATATTTTCTCCTTGATTTGTATACAACTATACACCAAGCATAGTAAAAATATTACGTATCTATTAAATGAATATTAATATATAACATAATATCCAAATTGTTTTTAATAGATTACTTGCTGTATCAGTTTCATGTAGGGCTTTAATTTTTATTGAAAATCATTCATATCCCTTAAATATATAAATATAATGAGAATAGACAGAAGAGAGCAGAACAACTAGGCACAACTTATTCTAAATAAATCACTATTTAACCCCATGTATTTGTCAATATGTCTATATTTAGATCTAGATTTATCTTCAAAACTTAGCGTGTAATGATCACAAATTTTGTAGATATTAACCTAAGGGAACAATTATATAAAATGAAACTTATATGTAAATAAATGAACTTTAACTCTCTGAAAATAAAATAAATGAAAAATATGCTTTAACAAATATATTACTTTGAAATGCAAATATTTCTCATCTTCAAATATAAAATGTCCATTATATCATCTGTTTATCAAATAACGAAATCAGAAATTATTACCTTTTTATAATTATAATATAGGAAATTATTTTTAAGTTCTTAAATAAAGCATGCATCAGTATTTTTTAAACTTATATTTCTAAAATTATCAGAGACAGTGAAATTATTTCTCTATAAGTTAATGTTATTATCCAAAGAGGTACCTAATAAATTCCAATTGGATAAAAACAGTGCTTATTTGTAAAAAATATTCTTTAACTAGTATCTTCAAAAGTATTAAGCAACATTTAAATAATTATTTACTATGTAATTATTGTTATATGTTTTATTACACAGTTTTGTTCTTCCTTGCTTAAATTATCAGGATAAAGAAATAGGAACAACCCACACTTTATTAATGTGAAAAATATCTAACAACTTTAAATACTGATTTAAATGTGGTCGCCCCCTAAATCCTTTCTATTTTTAAATCTTATGGGGACCACCGTAGAGGTATCCAATAAAAAAACACCTAAATGTGCTGCATTGATTTTAATTAAAATCACAAATACTTTCATTATAAAATATTAATATATCTATTTTATCTTTTTTTTAATCATTCATTTTATAGGCAACTTTTAAGACCAACCATTGCACAGTTATAAGTCAGCTGACGATATACCATAAAAATAACATATACTGTCCTCGAATTTATTTTAATCTGTGTGCTTAACCTCTTCATTTTTTTTATTTATATCAATGTTACAGGAATCAGTACTTACAGTCATTATTATAATTAAAAGTGCACTAATAACAATTAGTGGAGCACATGTGATATGAGTGTGACTTGTATATTATATTCTAAGGTTATTTCAAACTATTCTTGTTGGAAATGCATTTGTTTTTTATTTTTTACATTTTTACAGTTTTTTATTGTCTTGTGTTGTGTTACTAACTTGTGAATGTCAAAAATGTCTGTAGTATTATTGTTTAGTGCATATTAGAAGTGATCTGTCAATTCTTTAATAGTTCTTAACATAGAGTTTGATCTGTAGTTCTTAGGTATGCTTTTCTCTAAACGCCTTACTAAGATTTCAACAGCATTGTCTTTAAAACGTTCCTCTGTTCATACTTCATGTATTCAAGTTTTATTTACAACTAACAGAGCGGATTTACGGGTAGGTTCAAACGTAGGGCGGCAGGTTTTATGGCGGCAAATATTCATACACACATTTAGGGCATAGACATATTTAGCATCTTGACGAATTTTATGGAAAAAAAACAATTGAAAACTTTACATATAAAAACAATTCCTAGGCAGCAATATTATTTGTAAAGCCTAGCATACTTATGTAAATAAGTGTAAAATAAATAGAAATGTCGAATGTTGAATAAAACGATAAATCAAATGTTATAAGGTACATCGGAGTAATATTGGCGCGAGGAAAAATCGTATAATTGATATTGCAGGATAATTTATTCTTTTTCTAACTTGGCATCATCGTAATTATATCATTAACATATCTTTAAAAATCGTGGGTGTTATACGCTGTCAAATAAAAAAGAACATGGAGAAAGGCTGGAGCCGAGGGCGGGAAAATAATAATACACATCATAATACATCCGCCACTGGGCACTGTTGGTGTAAATAGAACTTGTTACATGAAAACAATATATATAATACAGGAATGTGTAGCCAAAGCTGTTAAAGAAATCAAAACTCTTATCAGATCTTATTTTAATAGTGATAGCTAAGCTCTTGCCCTAATAGGCGTTAGATAAATATACTTTCATATTCATAGCTGTAACATTTATACATAATCCACTGTACTTAATGTACCTGAAAAATGTACAGTCGGATGTGCGTGTAATCGTCTAAAACTTCAATGTTTGCTCTCTACTATTTTATATCTATCAAATTTTAATAGGTGTGTCATGTGTGCGAACAGGGATCCAATTATTCGAAAGTTCCCGAATAATTCGAAAAAAAATTTGAATTATCCGATTTTTTTATTACAGTTATTCGTGAATCATTTTATTATACGCACATTTTCTAGTGCTTTCTTTCTTAAAAAGAATCAGTGGAATTTCACTGATTTGACCAGTTTGTTCTATTAGTGGAATCAGTTTCCACTAGAATTCCACTGTTTGTCTAGTGAAATTATAAAGTGGAAACAATAGAAAATCCAGAGATATTGCAATAATTCGAATTATTCGAAAAGTTTTGAATTTCGAATCGAATATTAATATTCGATACGATTCGAACAATATTCGCGCACCCCTAATTTTTAGTCTGTCTCCATAGATTACATAAAACTGTATATCCGACTACTTTGAAAAGAATGAGATTAATATATTTTTGTAATGTATCTAGTCCTTCTAGGGCTGGCCGTTTAAATTGTGTATAACGGTCAAGCTCTGTTCATTTGTTTTAAACAATTATTCCCTTCAGCCAGACTGAAACAGTACTAAATGTGAATTTATAAGTAGAAATCGGAAATATGTGACCATACGAATTATATTGTTTGAGGTTCCTACGACGTTGACGTCTGTGGTTGTGTACCGATCCTTGCCATTTGGTTTTTTATTAAAAAAATATTCGTAAACATTTTTTAACGTATTATTATAAATATGCACAAAATGGCCGCGCAAATCGTGTGGAATATGTATTATACAATTTTTGTTGCCTTACTTCATAGACAATAGATAAAATAACTGTATTTTCACATATTTCCGTCGTAAACTAAAATGTAAACCTGAGTTAAGGCGGCTGCACACGTTCAGTTAAAACTGACGGATCCAATTGAACTGATCAATAAAAGTTTTTTTGAAAATGTCAGTTTTATTTGATTGTGAAAGCTTACAAGTACGTTACGTTTAGTTGTCAGCACTGTACATGTATAACTACACCACGACTTAGCCTTACACTTGAAAATGTAAAAGAGAAAATATAAAAATGCAAAAATTATTCCTGTAGTTTTTTTTATACATATACCATTCAATGAAATAGCCTCGCTCTCGTATTTATTATGAGTCGCAACGTATAAAAATGCTTAAAACTCAGTCAGCTTAAGGATTTTTTTTATGCAAATGAACACGCAGTCCATCTAATGGTAAATGGTCAATGTTCCTCATTGAGATCTGTAAAAAACTCCACAAAGAATAGGAATTGTATCTGAATAAATCACACTCCTGAGTACGAAGATGGTCGCCTCGTATTTAAGTCAACCAAATTCAAACGGTTCCATCGAAATGCATGAACTGCTTCGCACTGGAGAGGTGTGACAATGGTACCTTGAAAGCCGAATCGTAGTGGTTCTAACTTTTTTTATCTGGAGCATGATATTCACCTGTGGCTACTGCCGCCCTTGGAAATTTGTAAGCAACTTTATAAAAAACAGGGGTTCTATCTGAAGTACTACAAAGTTGCTTTGCTATTCCTGAAGACTATGGTGGTCGCCTCATATATAACTGAGCAACCACACACTCCCAGCGAAACGCAAGAATTCCTTCACACTAGAAATAGGGGTGGCAATGGTACCTCCCCGGTCGAACTACACTGATTCTACTTCTACCACCTGACATCTTTCTGAAATTAGAGTTTAGCCTTACGTTGGCCACAGCTACCCTGCTTTAATTTCTAATTCATCAATAGAGGAGGTAGGTAAATTTTCCGTTTTTCCGTTATGATTCTTTTTATCAAATAACCACGTACATTACTACTTTCAGATAACATGTGGATCCCTAGTTTGCCAGTGGCAGTTTTAACCGGCGTGTGCGCAGGAACAGGCGTACTCTGTATTGTTAAGTAAGTATTTGAAATGTCTTTATTTTTGCATAGGCTTAAAGGGGCACTTACAAATTATCAGTTATTACAATTTTTTTTTTCTTACCCTACTTTTCTATCCTCTACCAATCCGCATTAGAACAACGAGTATACCTCACGACACGTTTACAATAGGTCGGTCATCGAATGCGTCGCCCGTAAACGGTTCAACCGGATTCATTAACCAAACTGACTTGTTTATATTAGGTCCATCAATGATCGCGTCGCCCGCATTCAGTTAAACCGAATTGTAATCTAACCTAACCTAAGCGGCTTGTGGATTCTATACAAGGTCGATCATCGAATCCGTCGCCCGCATTCGCTTTGACCGCTGGCCCCCATTCCCCGTGTTCTCTGAACAACAATCAGTTATAACCGAATACGACCAATCGTAAGAACCTTAACTTAGGTCGGTCGTCACAAACGAGCTGAGAACTGCCCTTTACCTATATAGGTCAGTGACCGAACTTATGTGCAGTCGTATACGGCCATACCATCCTGATGTAAACGCCTCATTAAGCCTCGATCTCCTTGTATTGGAGAGAAAGCCATGCCCACTAATGATATGTAATTAGTTAAGCTTGAAAATAAAATTTCCTAGAAGCTAAATTTTACCATACTCTATTTATATGCTGGCAAAAAAGTTCATTAAAATTTTTGCGGCAGCGAATTTGTATTTACCGCCTTTAGTAGGGTAAACAACAAAAAAGCTTTAATTTATGACGCTCTGCCACCCAGTAGGAGTCCTACACTACCCTACCCCGGCACACTATGCAATGAAACATTGACAAGGATACCATAACAACCCACGTAATTTATTATTAGATTATATTGTCTCTACATACAATTATCATATCAGTATTAATTTTTATCAATTAAGTCCGAAATTTTTCATGGCAGTGATGTTTAGCCACTTGCGAAAACTGGTGATTTTAATTTCTGCTCGTTTTTCAGGGATATTCGCAGCGGACCGCCTTACGATCGGCAGGTGAGAGCGGAGGGCAAGACGGTCATCATCACAGGCGCCTCCAGCGGCATCGGCAGGGAGGCCGCCTGGGAATTCGCGAATAGAGGTGCTAAGGTATGAGGAAGAAGACAATAAGTAGGTGTTATTTTAATTACCCGTGATTTTCTCAAATAAAAAGTTCGCAAGAATGATGTGTATGGACGAAAATGTTAGCAGCGGCTTCATTATAGCTTTACTAAGGAGGGAGTGCGACAACGGTGGTCAGATATAAAAAAGGGTAAACTTTTTATATAGCAGTCCTTTGACTTGTAGGACCAGAACAAATAGAGTTTGAAATGTATCGACATTAAACGAAAAGGCAAATGTTTGGTAATTGTAAGATAGAGAGATATACAACGGTGATTGGATTTTCGAGTATGCAAATTTTTGATTCAGCTCAAATCAGACATTTTAAATGCGATTGTGTACATAATTGACTTGAATATTGATGATTGATTGAAATAAAAACGTGTACACCACCGTCAGCTTGACGACTTAACGAATTTGACGATCAATTTTCTTTAATTTGAATAAGACCTCGCAAAACCTATACCTCTTCCAGGTGTTCATGGCATGCAGAGACATGGAGAAGTGCGAGGCGGCGCGGCGCGAGATCGTGCTGGAGACCAACAACAAGTACGTGTACTGCCGGCCCTGCGACCTGGCCAGCACCGCCTCCATCCGGGACTTCGTGGCCAGGTAACTGCATACTTTACTGCTGCACCACAATACTTTTTTATCAGACTTAAGTAGCAAACGAGCATGCAGTCCATCTGATGGTAAGTGGTCACTGCCGCCCATAGACATCTGTAAGCAACTACTTATAGAACAGGTGTTCTATCTGAAGTCGATCACTGATGCGTTGCTAATCCTGAGGACTAAGATGGTCGCCTCAAATACAAGTGAGCCGGCAACCCTTCCAACGAAACGCAAGAACTGCTTCACGCTAGAAATAGGTGTGGCGGTGGTACCTCGCCGGTCGAACTATATTGGTTCTACCACCTTTAAAATATAATCTTTGGCTGTGTGTCTGCGTGTAGGTACAAGTCAGAGGAGCCCCACGTGCACGTGCTGGTGGCCAACGCGGCGGAGATGGAGCCCCCGCGCGGCGTCACGCGCGACGGCTTCGAGACGCAGCTCGGCGTCAACCATTTGGGACACTTCCTGCTCACCAACCTGCTGCTGGACACCATGAAGGTATGTGGAGATTAGTTTATCTCTTTTTTTTCTTATCAAAATAAATGGAGTTAACTTTTCCATTGGAGTGTCTGTTAGCTGATAGTTTGATAATAAAAGTTTATATTAACATCTTTAAAAACATTAAAACAAAAATCACGACTGCTTAAAACGAAATATTTGTTCATACTGAATGATATTCATTTAATTCAACGCATTTATGGTTTTTTGTCAAAATAGTAAAGTAAAATTATTACAATATATTTTTAGATTGGTCTATTTACTAGCTTTCATTTGATACCCATATTGTCGTAATATGTCTTTTTCCTCTATTTCTAGGCGCCATTTTTTAAAACTGAGACGATTCTAATGATACATATCATTAGTATCGTCTCAGTTTGCACAACACAACACAACAGTATCACAACAAAGAAACATACATACAAAACAAAGTACAATATGATATTCTTTAATCGACACCTTTCAACGCCACCACAACTACCGCCGCTCCCACCACATCGCATATCGCTAACCTCACCACCACTTCCACCACGACCAGTTCTTTTCAGACTACAAATTTTCGCTTTTGACATGATAACGTCTTATAAATCAATGAATACCGGCTGCACGCACGAAAAAGTGTCACGTTTCGCCTGAGTCTGAGCGTGCAATCGAGAGCGCGGAAAAATTTTTGAATTAACGAGTGTAAATAAATGTTAATTTATCGAAATATTATAATGTTCAATTAAATCCATGTTTGTGTTATATAAAATAATGATTCATTTCATAATTCAATTTTTCATCAATGTTTCTTTATGTCGTTATCACTTAAAACTATTGTTCGTAAACCGACTTTACAGGCAACCATTTTTTTTTAATTGAAATCCCCGTTCGATGTATGACGATTATAAATATCCATGTGGGGCAGTGACCGCCTACCATGTAAGTAAGATGTGTTTTATTACTTGTGTGTGGAATAAATGATCTATCTATCTACCTATCAGGGGAACTGATTAGATGATTAGTTACTTTAACCGTGAATCAGGACTGCATATTCGGCTACTTTAACCGTGAATCCCTCCCCCCCCCCAGAAATCAGTCGTGAAAAACCCGTCCTTTGTAGAGTCGATTACAAATGTCCATGTGCGGCAGTGACCGCCTACCATCAGGGGAACTGCATGATTAGCTACTTTAACCGTGAATCCTCCCCCCCCCCCCAGCAATCGGGTGGTGGGCGCGTGGTGGCGGTGACGTGCGCGGCGGCGCAGCGCGGCTCGCTGCGGCGGGACGACCTCAACCGCAGCGGCCAGTACGACGCGCACGACGCCTACTGCCAGAGCAAGCTCGCCAACCTGCTGTTCGCCAGGGAGCTGGGGAGACGGATGCTCGGTGAGGCTGTATACTGCTCGTATCTAATAACCTGGTTTATTGGGAAAGGTGCCGACACTTGCTAACTATTTAATAACTTTCCCTAATATAATGAAAGAGACCCTAAATTTCTACTTAAAGCTCCTAAATTCGATTCAGTATTTGACAGAAAAAAATGTCTTTCAGACACTTCCACCTTTAAACAGTCAGATTATTTATGCATTCATCATTTTTGATTTAGCCCAATTTAATAAAAAAAATCAAAAGTAATATTCTCATTTATAACTACGCTACATAATTTCCTTTTTTATACATTTTATAATTATGAAGAAAAACAATTAAAAACCCGTAACTTAACCTGTGATACTAATGGAAAAATGGTATAATGCGTAAAAATATTTAACCAAGACATGACCAACATAAACACATTTTTATACTTTATTGGTTGTTCCTTTTTA
Organism: Cecropterus toxeus; assembly: GCA_018249875.1. Classification (NCBI taxonomy): domain Eukaryota; kingdom Metazoa; phylum Arthropoda; class Insecta; order Lepidoptera; family Hesperiidae; genus Cecropterus; species Cecropterus toxeus. Next base: position 3,982 of record DWNE01001628.1, on the reverse strand, counting down.
TATTTAATCCAAAAAAGCGTAAATAAATATATTAATCCATCCATGACAACCAGATAGCGACGTGGGCGTGATCGCGGTGGACCCCGGCTTCTCGGACACGGACCTGACGCGGCACATGGCGATGTCCCGCAGCGTAACGCGCTTCCTCGTGTACCCGGTGTTCTGGCCCACCATGAAGCGACCCCGTAGCGCCGCGCAGACTATCTTGCACGCTGCGCTTGAACCTAGCCTCGCTGACTGCAAGGGGGATCTATATATGTAAGTTTTCTAAAGGTAATATGTAGTTCGACCGGGGAGGTACCACCGCCACACCTACTTCTACCGTGAAGCAGTTCTTGCGTTTCGTTGTAAGGGTGTGGTTGCCGGCTCACTTGTATTTGAGGCCTCCATCTTAGTCCTGAGAGAGCAACCTATCTGTGATCGACTTCAGATAGAACCCCTGTTCTATATGAAGTTGAGACGTGATCGTGATCGCGGTAGACACTGGCTTCTCGGACACTGATCTAACGCGGCACATGGCGATGTCGCGCAGCGTGACGCAATAAATGGTGTATTCCACGCTGCGCTACAACTCCATGTTGACTGCAAGCGGGATCTTGATATGCGAGTATTTAATTTTGTATGAGTTGTTTTGATGTTTTGTTGACAATAACACTTTCAGTGCAAAACTGATTAATTCCTGAAGCGACTCTTTCGTGGCCCTCAAGTTAGGGTGGCAAGGATGTAGATTATAGTATAGGTAGAAATGATGCAATGCATTCGATTACTTTTAAATAAATTAAAATATTAATAATCTTATAATGTTAAACTATAAAATAACACTTAGTAATTATTTCAGTAACATGAATAAAGCCAACAAGTTGTCAGAGGAGGCGCAAGACTTCGACTCGGCGCAGTGGCTGTGGAAAGTCAGCGAGAAGTGGACGAAACTTGACGAACACAAAAGTGCTATCGCAAAAGCGAAAGCCGCATAGTTTTGTGAAAACCCCATTGAATTGAAACAGTACAGTTAATTTACTACCATGTTAATTTTGCAAAGCTTGAACTAAACCTTTTCAATTGGTATAGGAATGAAATTGTTGCATTTTATACTTTGCATATTTGCATTTTGCAATCAATGCAATTTGACAATAATTTAATAATGGAATGATTTCTGATACGTGGTCATTTAGTTAAACGTGTTTGTGTTTCTGCATTTACTTTGTGCATTAGATTTAGTATAGTTTTGTTTATTTATTGTAAATAAAGATAGCTTAAAATATAATAATATGCTTTATTATTTTATATATAAATTCCCACTAAGTTTTTTCCTATGTTGTGGGTGCCATACACTCTAAAACCGCCACACGAATTATTAGCATACCCATCGTATTTACATTTTAACTGTCTGACTTTGTATCTGTGTAATTGTCTGAATGACATTAGATTTTATACTGGAAATGTGAATAAATAAAAGAAACTGCAGTATCGTATTAAATACATATAATTACGTATAAAATTATGAGGCCTATTGAAAAAGGGTAATTAGTTTTATGAATAGTACAAATCAACTTCTGTAAAAGTAATTTTACTTATGGTTATCGGTTTAAGATTAAAGAAAATGGAAAATACAGAAATTTAACTTTTACATGTGGGGTACAGGTTTACTATTTTTATAGCTATATTTATATAAGACGAATATTTGGAAATATTATACACGCTACATCCAGATACAGAATTTTTGAGCATATATTATGTTTTAATTCTCGTCATAACATGTAACTCTTACAAGAATGCTCGGTATTCAAGCATTACGCCAAATGTCTACTTTTTTATTACACCTTGTCAATACAGACCCGATACTCGGGCCTTTTACGACATTGCAATAAATAATTATTATTTGTATTATCCCCGTTCTGTACACTTAGATGTCGAAACTGTACTACATTTCGAATCTATCTCAACACTAAATTAGTGTTAGCCTCGCACTCGGGCACGTCTCGAGTCTCGACACTGCACTACTCGGGCCTGTGTTGACGCTAGGTCCATATCGACGTGTGGTACTCGGGCTTGTCGAAGAGCAGCTCGCGGGTGCAGAGCGGCTGCGCGGCGCGGTGCTGGTGCAGCAGCTGCAACACGCCGGTGCCGATGGCGGCCGGCACGCCCAGGATTATCGACTCTGACACGCCCTCGATGCAGTCCCGCTGCCCGTAGTACGCTGCGTCGAATAGATGGTCTGCGGTCTTTTCGAACTGGATACGAATACTTGAGTTTAAATGCTTAGCATGTTATAAGTGAATATGGCAAAACATGCAAGTTTTTGATTTCAAAACTATTTGAGTTTAAATGAGATTGCGCTCCCATGAAGAAATATAGGTTTTAATTGTACTTAAACAATTTTTCTCTTATTATCATAAACTACAATCTAATTACTAGCTGATGCTAGTAATTAGATTGTAGTTTATTAAAAGTATGAGACGATTTTTTTTAAATATTATTATTTGTTTCTTTTAAATTATTTAAAAATTATTCTCCTACTTGGGACCTGTCATTCTAGAGTTACAAATATTATGTAACTTTATTTCATATGATAGACACAACAACTCGAATTTTATCTAGAATTTTATGACACATTTATATCATTCAACACGACACGAACAGTTCACGAAAATATTACGACAGCGGCTTGTACGATCCATATTACTCACACTGGCGAGGTTAAGCACGGACTCCTTCATCCGCGCGAGCCCGTAGCGCGTGATGCCGAGCACCTCCCCGCGGGCCGTCATCTGCGCGGCCAGCAGCGCCACGTGGCGGCGGTCCACCGCCATGCCGTGGCCCGCCATCACCGCCGTGATCTCGCTCATGATCGTCGACTGCGCCGCCTCCACGCCCAGCGTCGCGAACACCTGCAACACACACACATAACGTTACAACCCACGCGCAATTATAACTCACACAGGCAAACATATACATGCTAAGAATTATTATCTTGTCGCGCAATTCAATCCAACACGCGTGGCACGTGCGTCGTATCGTTTTATAGGATCACATGTGCGGTCGAAATCCCGCGCGACTGCCTTCAAACATACGATATATCGCTCTATAAGTTATTAAGCTTTATTCATAATTGAACTTCTAGATGTTTTTCTTATTGTCGCTTACTATCAATAACTTTTTAATATTCATTTATCTAGTTCGAAGATCATCCAAGGTCATAAGTATAAATACGGATTACATATGATATTTGAATTTGAATAAAACTAGGTATTTCGAGGCAATTCCTCAATAAGTAGATGTAAAAATAAATAAATCAAGTGATTACCTCTAAAATATTGTTGGACGACGTTTTATTACCGTTGACGCCGTACGTTGCTATCACGTCACGCAAACCGTCTCCCTCAACACACAATTTATATCTGAAGCAAAAGATAAATTAAAATAATTTATGCATAGACTTAGTGTCCTTGAATGAATCACATGTAAAAATGTGCTATCAAGCTTGTATCACAAAATCAATGAGGTCTCAGGTCACGTGGAATGCATGTCGTTTACTTTTTAATTACGGCGGTGGCAATAAACACGACGCTGTGACGTCAACACGCTAAGTCTCAACTGTAATGGCAGTAAACACGCTCTTGGTACGACGTCATTATGTCCTCACGTCATTCACCAACTTTCAATTTATCACATTTTAGGTTTACACGTGGGGTTCACATCGGATTAGTATTTTCATAAGGCACAAATTATCGTGGCATGGGGCTGGAGTCATCACAAATGAACATCAATGAATCCTTCCGGTTCAAGGAATGGAAGTGAAAGGACGACGACAACGAACCGCTTTTGGGACATTATTACTCTTCGAGGACGTGATACTATATATTTGTCATGCTCAGACAACATTACGCTCTAATGCTAACACGTGGTATGCCAGGTGGTAGAACCAATGTAGTTTGACCGGGGAAGTACCACCGCCACACCTATTTCTAGCGTGAAGCAGTTC
>DWNE01001627.1:0-21296 GCA_018249875.1 Cecropterus toxeus | reverse complement strand
CCATACCTTATGTACGTTTGAGGATCATTACATGTATCGTTCAAGGACTGTTCAAGACCGTGGAAGGGGACACTTGATATACATTCGATGACACTTATGTTTTTATCAGTTGTTGTCAAGGGTCATCTAAGCTGCAGCAGGAAATCTCATGGCAAAGACACTTGTATCATATATGCAATGTTAAATGTATACAAACGTTTCTTATTAAGTAACTCTATAAATTTACTGGTTCAATATGATCAAATGTAATTTTTTCTGCTGGTTGCAATAAATATTGATCGATCGATAATAAATACATTTTGTTATATCACATTATTATTATGTAAATTTAAGTTATTAATTCAATCATTTCTCTTTTTATCACAATATTATCACACATATTGTACATAATAGCTTAAATATTTAAAGAAAAAAAATATCTAATTGTTTTCGCACATTAAAATAACAGATGTATAATCCGTATTAAGTGCACTCATCAAAAATCTTAGGAACTCTGATTATAAAATAATTTTTACTCCAGGGTAAACGCGTAATATCAGAGAACGGGGAGGAGGGCTGGAGCGACGTGGTGCAGGAGAACGCGATCCTCACCAGCGAGGTGGAGTCCCTCCGGCGGCGGGTGAAGGCCATGCAGGGCACCATCGAGCAGCTGTCGGCGAGGAACAGCGAGCTGGTTGCCGAGAAGGCCCTGGGTACATGGGCGCCTAAGGATGGTAGCCCAGATGCAACGGATTGCTCGCTCACGGCGTTAGTGCAGGTACGGCTGACAATAAAAATGTGATGTCTCGACTATTTACTTCGACGGGACTTGTATGTTGAAATCTTTTTTATATCCCATTTCTGGCTGAGGTGATACATGCTGAAATTGGTAACATTATTGTTTTAACAAATAATACTTCAAGTTATGGTTCTTGCATATACCCACACGTATTTGTAATAAAAAAGTATCATATAAAAATTAACAAAACACCCAGTACCCTGTATATATAATTATGTATAATTGTTAATAAATATTATTTCATTTTGTTTATTATTAATTGATCATTTCAATTCTGATTTGTTTATCATAGTGCTAGACATCTCTTGTATAAGACATAATTTTGAATACACAAAATATTTCCAGGGCTACGTTACTGAAATAGAAGACTTACGAGCTCAGCTGATGGAATCCAACGCACTGTACGAAGCGAGCAGGAAGCGAGAGGCGCGCACACGACACGACTCCTCCATACACGACGCGTCGTCGCTACTCGACGATGCCAAGCGGGAACTGTACAAGGTACAACTTGGATCTAAATAACACCAACCCTCTATGACCAGAGGGCACATGCCTTGCCCAGCGAATTAGCCTGGCTATTCCACAAGGTAATGTTGCCAGCATTCTGGGGAGTTATCCTAGTGACCGTTATTTGGATGCAGCTTTTTATATGAAATCTGACATATTGTTTTTCATAACAGGTTATATGTATTTACAAATAATTTTAAATTCAATTAATATTAAATTATTTTCTAAATAATAAATCATTCCACACGAGCTTTTACACATTAATATTAGATGGTAGAGATACGTAGAGATTTACTACTACACGACTTATGGGATATCATTAGAAATTGATAGACAATACATATTGTATTTTGTTATGTTTCTTCTATCTTGCATTCTTCTATCTTCTATCTTCTAGGAATAACCCGAAACTGCAACGGATACTGATAGCATTTGCATATAAAAAGATATCTTACTATATTACGTCTCAACTAACTATATTATAAAGGCAAAAGTTTGTGAAGAAGGATGAATGGATGTTGTTTTATTTAAACAAAAACTGCTGATTGAATTCGGATGGATTTTGAAACACGGTTTATGTGACCTGGATTAATATATAAAATATTCACTATCGTAAACATGACCCGAGCAAGCAGAGCTGCGAGACTTAACTATAAAAATAAAATATAGCTTTTTCTTATAAATATTATAGCTTTTAACTTTTTATCAATATACTAGTGTATACGGTATATTATATACGGTTCTAAAGGTCTTTTGTTCGGGCCGTAATTAAAATTTTCATCTTTTGTTGTCCCAAATGTCGCGTATTGTCTACCGGTACTTGCATTTACCGTTGCGCTGTTGTAATTAAGAATTCATTGTGTATTCATCATTACAATATCAAACAAAATGACCGTTACTTTCGGCATTATGAAAACTTTTTGGATGTAACCAATTACGATTCTAGGGCAGCGGGTAAAAGGTAATGAAATACACAATTCGTGCTTATTTATTTTTTGTGGAATTTTACATTAAACACTATAAGCAATCGCTTTTGAGGCGATTTTAATTAAAAGTTCATATAGAAAATTAAATAAATCATAGAATTACAAAGAAGACTAATACAATTAGTCATAGTCGATATTGTTACTATAATTTTATCGTTAGTGCATTATTAACAAACGATTATAAAATTAAATAAATATTATTGGAAATGTAAAATATTTTTTTAATGTAGAAAACGTTTTTATGTACAATTGAAATTGAGGTGAAAATATTTTTCAAGCTCTAAAATAGTAATACTGCCCACAGAAGCACAAAAGCGGTATCTCATTTGAAGTAAGATTCAATAAAATTGATGTTATGTGAAGGTAGCTTTCTTGTATCGATTAGTAAAATGAGAGAAAGGTTATTTTCCAATTATGTTCTTAATATGTTGGAATTAAGTTACCGTCATTTGTTATAAATCATAAGGTGCATAGTTTATTTAGTTGTCCGAAGCCATAAAAATCAAAAATACTCGTATGTTTTTAAGATACCATTATTGGGCTTCTTGAGGGCAGAATAGGACTACTATAGATTTTATTTATTCAAATAAGCATTTGTGTTGTAATTAGTTACATATTACATACTTTATTTCCATAAAATTAGAATGTACGTAAATATTGATACGCAATAAAATAGTTTTTAATACGCAGGAAAAAGAACTATTGGCGCGTAGTATAGGAGAGCTGGAGTTCCAACGCAAGCTCGCTGAGAGCGTGAGCAGCGCGGTCATTGGCGAGCGGGAGCGGGCCGAGGGCGAGAGTGCGGGAGATTCCGACCCTTCGGACAATGAGGCGAACGGCGAGCAGGAGGGAAGCGAGTCTGATGAGGAGGAAGATGAAGAAGCTAAGGGTATATATAATATCATTATATACTCTTATTTTTAACATTTACGGACGAGGAATTTTGTCCGACTCCAAGAACCAAAAATGTACAGTCCGTAGGGGGCACAAATAAAAACGGTTAAAATTCTCATAACTCATTTGATAAGTGTAGTATTTAGTAATAAGAAGTTAATAAGGGGTTATGTAAAAACTATGCAAACTGCTTTGGCCAGCGTGCCGCCGCTCCATCGCACTGCCATTTGTAAGTTTTATGCTCCACACAGTAATTATTAAATTATGCAATTATTTGAATAGTTTGAAAATGTATATCAATAATAATACAATTTATATTTTATATTAATATTGCTGTATTAATATAAAACTAATTGAGGTTTAACATCCCGCCACACTGCTTTAATGTGAATTTTATTCTTTAATTATTATTAATTGTTATATACTAGTCATCTTAAAATTGCCAAAAAACTTATAATTTTAATCCATCTATTAAATTCGTTTGATTTCTCATCTCATCTCATATTCCCTTTTGTCCAGGTCAACGCGCGCTAACCGCTCAGCTGGCGGCGCTAAGCGAGGACATAGACACGAAGGCGCGGCTAGTGGAGCAGCTGGAGGCCTCCCAGCGGCGACTGGCCGCGCTGCGCACGCACTACGAACAGCGGCTCGACCACCTACACGAGCAGATCAAGGCCACGGGCGAGGAGCGCGACAAGGTGCTGGCATCGCTGGGTGAGTTGTCATAAAGCAGATGGATTAGATAACTGCTAGACAAGGTGATAAAATGAACATGATCCTGGTTCATTTTCATGAGTTTATCATCTTAGTTGCCAGAAGCTGTGATTGACTTTAAATGGAATTCATGTTCTATCAAGTTGCCACGGGCAACAGTGACCCCTTTCCATCAGTTGGAGTGTTGTGTACAATCTGATTCAATTTTAAAAAGGACCTTTAATTTATAACAAAATAAATGTTTCATATATACGATGTTACATGCATTATTATATATATAAAACATTTCTTTTAAAAAGATGATGATCGATTTCTCCGGTTAAATACAGATATCGATATCACGCGAGGCGCATAAACCACGTACGCTCATGTGTATTATAAATGCGCGTAGCACATGATGCACAGCAACTTTCAGTTTAAGATATAGGTCTAATTTATTCGTTTCCATAACTATTAACTACCTATGTTCCTACTGTTTAGTATCTGCCTACTGTATTAATGCATGTCTCCCAGCGTCACAAGCGTCCCCGCCGCGGGAGAAGCTGAAGCGCGTGAAGGAGGAGTACGAGCGGCGCGTGGCGGGCATGGCGCGCGAGCTGCGGCGGCTGCAGGCGGCGCAGCGCGAGCACGCGCGCCTGCAGCGCTCGCAGGCGCACACCGCCTCGCAGATACACGCGCTGCGCACCGAGCTGCAGAACCTCAAGCGGGACAAGGTGACGTGTTGCCGGGGCGGCGGGCTTGGCCCATACCGTCCTCGTCGCGTGATGCGATCTACGGTATCACAAGCGTGACAAGTTCACCTCAAGAAATGAGCTTACGTATACCTTATTAATAACACTCACCTCGTCTCCAGTGTCACGGGCGCTCCTGTCGCGCGTGGACTTAGTTGCGTAACGGGAAAAGGTCACGTATTCATGGTATCATAAGTCATGTGACCAGTAGAGATGTATTCCGGGCTGTGCTGCAGAACCCGAAACGAGTCAAGATTCCGTATTACATATTATGAAGAACGTCTGGCACGCGCACTTAGCTGATACTGTTGAAATGAAGTATGTGCTTCATTTCAAAAGTATCAGTACTTGCATTTATTGACCAGTGGAAACATGTTTATGCATCAAACCGGCCTGAGAGTTGTTAACAAATCGACGATAAACTATTGTAGAAATAAGTTACAAAATTTAAGATTACTTATTAATTTACTTATCCACCTTTGTTTGCTTGTTTTCATTATTTGTTTTCAATGTGTTCATACTTACAGGTTAAATTAGTCCAGCGAATGCGCGTCGAAGCTAAACGACATGCACAAGCCGAAGCAGCGAGAGCTAAAGAGGTAACAGTATATATTTTACATTTTTATTAGATTTTTTGTTGAATGTAAACTAGTATTTTAGCACAAGTAATATGATTATTTCATGCAGTTATGCTTACATACAACATGATAATGCCCCTTTTTGTGCTAGGTGGCCCAACTGCGTAAGGAATCTCGAAAGAACGCCAATTTAATCCGATCGCTGGAGGCGGAGACTAAACTAAAGGAACAAGTTTTGAAACGAAAACAAGAAGAAGTGTCTCTGTTGAGGAAGGGACATAGAGATAAACTTAGCAGTCGTGCTGCAGGAAGACTACATGGTAGGCGTTTTATTTTATTTATTTTTTTTATTCTAACTTTTTATTTTTATTAATAGTTTGAAATACTATTCTTGTTTTTGTTTTAAAAAAATTGCTTGTCTTCTTCTCTTCTTAGCTCTTTCTCATTTTGTTTTGTCCCTTTCCCTTTACAATCTCTTCTTTTTAACTCCCCCTTCTTTCTTCTCTTTCTTTCTTTTCCTTACAGGACCTCATCCCTTTTCATCATAGCTTATGTGTCTGTTGGCTTAAACTGTTCAAAAACTTACAGCCTAAAGAAGTCTCTATCACCCTCAATTCGTTGTCTAATCTTATATCGCTTTCACCCATCGCAGATCGTTCCCGCGGCCGCAAGCGTCACCCGTCCGGTCGCGACCTGTGGGCGCGGCTGGAGTGCTGGCTGTCCCGCGCGGCGGCGGCGCGCTGCACGCTCGGCGAGCTGGAGACGGCGCTGGAGCACCAGCTGCGCGAGCGGGACGCCGCCGCCAACTGCCACGACGCGGACGCGAGGGCGCTGCTCGCGTATCTGCGAGACGCGATCGCTGAGACCCAGAGTCAGATTATGCAGATCGAGGTGTGTTATGTGTCTGTTTGGGTGCTGAGTGTTGCGCGATTGCAGTGTTGTAGCCGAGTGTATTCTGTTTATATTATGTCATTTTATCGTTCTACTAACATAAGATAGTGGTTTAAGTGCTTATAGACTCAATTACGCATTGCACAATAAAATACTATTCGCATATGTTTAAAAATAAGAGTAATTTGACAGCTGATAAAAAGTGTCCCATATCATAACTTATTTATTATTTACACACGCAATTCCAGTGAAGATAATAATTCTGGATTTTTTTATATACTGAAACCCAAAGATAAGGATTACCCATTAGCTACACAAAAGGAGTCGCCCCATCTCATATCGCTTGGGGAAGCATATGAAGAAAGACTACGAATCTAACACGACTCTGATTTAAATGACCTTTAAGTGAAAAAAATACTGCCAAATTGAATATTATATTCAAGCCTAGAGTTAATATTTACCATTAATACGTCAACTTCCAGGAGGAGAACGACGAGAACGAGCTGGGTCGCGTGCTGGAGGGCGTGGAGGGCGAGGCGGGCCGCTACGCGCTGGAGCGGCTGTGCGGCGCCGCGCTGCAGCACGCGCACGACGCCGCCCGCCACTACCGCGCGCTCGCCGACACGCGCGCCAGGCTCGCTGAGGTATACTGAGAACTAATATAGTTACCGTATCACTGAATAATCAAGCGATAGGAGTCTTTTTCGCTTTTGATATCAACACCCACTGCGGTCTGAATATTTATCCCTCTATTTGACTTTTGAAATCAACTACTGGACATAGGACTATTCGAGCCCTATGTCCATTAGTTGATTTCAATATTTGAGTCCTATGACCAAAAGTTTCAAAAGAATATGGGGGTTTTTGCCAATATCCACTACGCCTAGCATCGATATAGGTAACCGCAATGTTACTTATATACAGGAGGATACTGCCGGTTTCTTAATTTTGTTCCTTAGTCACATTCTACGATATCCATGGGAAGCAAGAAAGTGATACTCAAGTCAAACCCTTTTCAGTAAGTTTTCGTGTCCCTCACGAACGCTAAAATTTCTGTTTCCCACGCTCAGGTGGAAGAAAAGTACGAGCGGTACATGAGTGCACTACGCGAGAACGAGGCGGGCGACCAGAACCTGAATCTGAACCCGTGGGGAGCGCCCGCGCTGCAAGCGCTGCTCGCGCACGTCTCCTCCGGGACCTCCACGCGCTCCGTGTCGCCCATCGACAGGTGGGAACACTACACTACGAGATTGATAATATTACGGGATTATTACAGGTCTTTTATGGATACGGGATATGGAATTATTAAATGTCTGTGTCGATAGAAGTCCCTTACACTTAGTAACCCGTAGAATAATAGATATTTCCAAAATTCTCCTGGGCCTTTCTACCATAATAAGAGCTGTATGAAATTGTTATGTGTATATGTAATCTCGGAAGATTTGTGAGTATAAACAAAATGTTTATGCATTAAAATAGCCAAGTTACATATGATCTATGTGCACTAGTTTGACCATTGTTCTAACGCAGAAACAATTACATGCAAATAATCGTCAAATACTGAAATACATTATGTAAATGTATGTGTATGTATGTATTATAATACATCATTTGTATTGATCCTTAAGTTAAATGCAAAAATCATTATTACATAATTATAGACGGGTCTCGTATTTAATTCAAGTTTATATATTTTTTAACTGTTATATATTACGTGCAGCGCACTATTGGAAGTACGGCCGCCAATAATAGGTATCCGCGAGACTGCTACGGCGCCGACATCGCCGCCAGATGATAACAGCAACTCACCGTTTATGAGGAATTCGTAAGTTAACTTCAATCAGATATTACGTTGCCATGATATTATTCAAATTATCAGACAAAGAATTACGGGTATGACATAATTATATTTTAAAACTCTAAAAGTATTTCTGTTAGTACAATAATTACAATGAAAAAAATAAAGTTTTAACTTCTACATACATTTTGATTCCAAACCAATCAGATGTAATTCCTGCATCTTACTTAATGTACAGATTGATTGAGCCCACTGTGGCTTTTACATGATACGCATAAATTTGCATATAATACGGTGTGCAAAAAAGCACACACGTGTGAGTTTGCTTAAGTGCGCGTGTGTGTATGTACGTGTCATATCCGCTTGAAACAATCTGGATCCATGTAATTACGTATCCGTGCATGGCCATGTGCGTGCGAGAATGTGTGTGTGTGTGTGTGAGAGAGAGAAAATTATTTATAAATGTGTGTGTCTGTCAGGTCTCGGCGCGGCTCGGTGCGGCTGCGCGACCTGGGCGTGTTCGCGCGCGACGAGGACGCCATGACGCAGTCGCTGGTGGAGCGCACGCCGCCGCGCCCCGCGCCGCTCAGCCGCGTGCCCAGCGCGCCCGGCAGCCTGCGGTACTTAACACACCCTCAACAACTTACACTCGTGTTATATCTTTGGCAAAGGGAGATCTCCCGCCAGGCTAGGTGATCATGCCTGGGGAGCAGCCGTGCTCCGACAGTCTCTGTTCGGAACTTGTATACATGCGCGATGTTGAGAAAACTCCGATAGCGCGTTTCAGAATACGATGACGTCATCTCTCGTTGAGTAGCGGGAGGTCGCCACATATCTATAACAGTATAGAATATATAGCAATATAGAAAGCAGTAATGTTTTTTGATCGATTAAATCTATACTGTTTAATAGTCCGTTTATTCGCCGCTGATTATAAGATAAGAAATAAATAATAAGATATCGAATATTTAAAATGATGTTTTTAAGCGTGCGTGTCTGTAAGTATAAAAGAAAAATGCTGAATTGCGTTAATAATCTGATTTTAATAAGAACTCTTAAAACCAAGAAAAAAAATATTACGTTCAAATTCTAGGAAGTAGTGATAAATGGCAAATTGAAGCAAAAGGCTAAATTTTGAGACATAATAAAGATAGGTATTTAACGTACATTCTCAAAATAAATAATAATTAACATTTTTTTCAATATTATATCGATCGATATATTAATAGTAGACACATTTAATATCCGACATCGAAAGAACATAAAAGTACGAATTCCCCCGGATTATTCGTAACTCTCATAACAACATAATTATGAACAAGCCACAAACATACCAGAATACACTAACCCCATCTCACCCACTGCCCACCCGCCAACAGAGGTCTCCAGCCGCTGGTGCCCGCGTCCCCGCAGTCGGTGCGGCGCGCGCCCGAGAGCCCGCGGCCGGCGCGGCGCCCGCCCGGGCTCGCCAAGCCCGCCTCCTTGTACGTATACACCCACTGCCCGCTGTGGAACTGGTGACGCTTGCTAATGAGATATTTCAATACTATACTTATTTTTAATTGAACATAAAGGAAGTAGTATTCATGTAAATCACGCGACTTTTTTCGCTACTTATTTATTTAGTCGTGTCTGAAACTGTTATTTGATAGATACGAGTCTCATCCTATAATTTTCTATTATAAGTGCATGTATAAATTATTAATTTATAAGAAAATTTTCGCATGCATTTTGATTTTTCTATTTTTCTTTGAAATAGCTCACTTTCAAGTTTCACTTCAAGATACGTGTCTTCATATTAATTTAATGTGTGACTATAATTTCATTTATTCGTGAAAAAAATAGCAAATGAACTGTTTGTACATTGCACCAAAAAATTATAAAACGTAATGCATTGAATTATATGAAAGACGTGTATATTTGATTAAATGGGATTTATTTGCATATATTAGTACAAATGCTTTAGTTAGATCTTTAGTTAGCCGAGATCTCCGTCTGCAACCTCGCCACCTCTGCATGGTACAATTGGCTTGGGTACATGTGCTATACACAGTAGATACGTAGTTATGAACATATGTGGTAGAAAATTATTCGTACTTCTCTAATACATTCGCAGCCCTTATGAAATTAATTCCTTAAACATTGATACACATTTTAATACATATAATAATTATTCTATTGCTATGCACACTAAACATGGTAAATCATTAAATATAAACACTAACGCTTAATGTATTGGTTTAACAAAATTCATGTTCATTAAATTAAAATGTCAAATAAACTGATTATTCACACATAATTAATAAATGTGTTAATTTTTACGTCTACTAAGTACTTAATAAGATATCGTGTCAAATATCATAAACTTATTAAAAACAAATACTTGATAAATTCGTTCATACATTTGAAGTTATTGTATTTTTTTTTTTTTACTCATATCCATGTAACTATTCATATATTCAGATAATAGCAATCCATTTACATTATAGATGTAACATTTACATCCATTGTGGTATTAGGTCTGTATCATTTTGCATAAATATGTTTTTCATTGTTTATACGAATATTTTTCTATCATAGTTGTGGTTTGAACGTCCTAATTGGGTCTCGGGATTTGCGGTATCTATATGTTTGTGTATGAAAATTCAAGTAACGTATTACCATCACAAACTCTACGTTACAATCAATACCTTCATTGTTTTATTTTTGAGAAAGCCCATTAAAATCACTCCTAAAAATCTTTTATAGAATTTACTTATTTTGTTCGAAAATTTGTTGGAAAAATAACAATGAAATTAAGTATATTGACTAAATCAATTAAAATGTGATGCGTGAGGGTAATGCGTTAGTGGGTGGCTTGGTGCGGGCGGTAGGCTGACGCGTGCGTTGCTTGCAGCCTGCTCACCGACCTCTCCATAGTCGAGGACTAAGACCAGCTCGCCGGCGCCACACTCCGCCAGTTCTACGATAACAGTGAATAACAATAGATATGATGTAAAAAGAACATTAGAATAGTGTTAACTTTAATTTAAAAATAAATAAAATTTGAACGTACACGTGCACATACGTACGTAAAATGGACGCTCGTAAGTACATACGGCGTCTGTAATTTTGTAACGACATCAACAGAACACTGACATAAGAGCGTGTAAATATTAAGCGGACTAGCTTGTAAAATAAAATATCTATATAAATTGCTTATCTTTAAAATCGTATAATCGCATTTTCGTAACGATTTAATTTAGAACAAATTAATATGTTGGTTAAAAACCGCTTTTACGATTAATAACATAAGTTAATATTCGTTCTTTAACTTTCTTCTTTTAAAACTAAAATTTAACATTTCGCACAATATTAATCACAAAAATCATAGAGGAAAGATTAGAAAATATTAGTTAATTATTATTTCAGACAAAAAAGAACTTCTATAGTTATAAAATGAACTTTCAAATTAAAACTTTACATAAACAAAGACATATTATTATGCAATTTAGGGCCTATACTATAGAACTATTGCCTGCTTATAGACTCATTGCCTGTTTAATATGAATAGTTTCTTAAATTAATTAAATAAATATGCAGATATCGAATCTTTATAAGTGCATGTTATACGCATAGAAATGTAAGCTTCTCTTCTCTTCTCCTCAAAGGGGCATCAAATGAATATCTTTTTACTTACGCTTTTACTTTCAATCTTTATAAACCATGGTTATTTATATTACGTTAGCTATTTTATTAGGCCTTAGTATAATAATCTCTGCACGTCTTACTATTTAGTCTATTGAATATGTTATAACTGTATAAAAATTTTATGTATAGAGCTCGAGTATTTACAAGCAAGTAATAAAATCTTTTGTATAATACAATATTGACATTTACATGTAAAACTGTTTAATATCTGCCGAACTACAATATAAAAAATTATTGTATAAATGTCATCAATAAAAATACACTATTCATTTCTTACTTGTTTCTAAACTTATTCGTTTTTATAGAATTCCATGTTGAACAGTATGTTTGACTTTGATTTCATATTCTTAGCTAATAAAAAGATTCTCAACTTTTAACTTAGAAATGCTGCCCAAATTACCAATCCATAATTACCAATAGTCCTTTATATTGCAGTTTATACTATTGACATTACCCTGCTACATCTAGTGGAAATACACATTTTTTTAGTTATTTTGTTTGCTTGTTAGATAATTTGATTATAATAAGTACACATTTTATGTAGAATTTATTATATTGATGTTTATTAAGTCTTATGCAGAAAAACGGTATAAAGGAATGTCACTAATGATCCAAAGGATACATTTAAGCTTGTATTAAATCTTGCATTTTATTAATATAAGTGTAATAGTATTTGTGGTTTATACGTCACAATGTACTGTAATAATAAGCTTTAACCTGGACAAGGCATTTGTAGTTACATATTTGTATTATTGTGCTCCTAACGGGCAATATTTCTCGGATGTATGTTGCTGTAATCAATATAGCCCCAGACAAAAACCAGCAACATATTATACCGGCAATATGAATATTTAAATTATAAATACATTCCAAGTTAACAGTCCTTAACATATTATTAGGGTCATGATTTCACTAAAATGTATCGTTTAGTGTATGTCAAGACGGATTTTTCTCATATTCAGTATGTTCAACTAGAAGTGAATGTACTTGATTTGCTGATGCTTGTATTTTCGGCAATATCGCAATATAGGTGATATTAGTAACACAGACCCAAAGTAAAATTGAGTAATATACAGTCACATTGCAGGAAATATTGCCCGGGTAAGCGCACCAAATTATATGTAGGCTCAATAAATTGTTGGCAGTAACTTTGTGTTTGTTTGCATACCCGCATGTCGCACCACTCTTGGTAAGTCCGCATGCCAGTTCCGATACCTTTAGCACACCGCTCGATATGGACTGTAGTTTCTATTTTATATACATGCAATGTAAATCACATATAGTCGTTTATATGTTTCTGTTTGCGGTTTTAGTTATATTGTTCAGTATTTATTTTGATAAACACGATAGGAAAAGTAAGCTAAGTTATGATTAATTTTGTGATGTGATCTTTTTTTGGTTGTAATCTTGCTATTTGGTTGTTTAAATGTTTTGAGCTTATTTTACTCCAAAGTAATGAATTACTGCATAACTTTATATTTGTAGCCATTGATATATTATACTGTTACAAATTAGTTTTATTTACACAATATACAATATTAAAGTACAGATTGAACACAAGTTTTATTATTTCGTTGTAAGTAAGTACGTAAATTTACTATTTTTGATATTTCATGATTCGCTTTTCGCCTAACTGATCACGCGATACACGATTCATAGTAAAAAAATGAGGCTATAATGATATATTACTATGTTGCATTGCAAATGCTTGCATTAATTTTATACTTTTGTACGCTGTGGGGATAAACCTGGAACCTATTGTCTGGTAATCTTTCAATGACCACTAGAAACATGGATGTAAAGGAAGAAGGCTATTTGCTCCCCCTCCCCCTCTTAGCATAAGGTGCCCAACATGCACGAGGCATACCGTGCTGGGGGCAAATGCGAACTCCCCGTTTGGCAGAGCGATACCATCGACACGATCTGCGTCATGAGTTAACAGCTGTCAAGTTGAATTCGAAATCATTAAGTTTTTCTCTAATATTGTACGCAATGTTTTGAAAGCCGAAATATAGTGATCGTGGTGACGAAGTGATCAGGCGGCGATTAGTTTCTTGTGGTTAGAAATAATATTCATGATGCTTATAATATCTTCATGGAAATTATTTCAAACCAACCATAATTGTTCGAGTCACGTTCATCAATTTAACGAATCACTATTTTCTATTTTTTAACCAAAAAAATGAACTCATGTGAAATGGTCCATGGTGAATACATTGGAAACATTAGGATACCATTAAACTAATTATGTTATTGAGCTGTAATGTTTTTGGAAGATCTTTTTCGAGGAGTTTATGAATACTCTTTAGTTATGTGTCTATAATATAATTATAACTCTTTAGCATAACTTGAAACTATAAGATGAATGAATGTATTGTTCCCATATATTTATATGTATCTTGTTGCATCCTATATATTTTGCTAACCACGCATATGCTACTAAAATCTTAAAATGTAACTCACTCATCTC
Source organism: Cecropterus toxeus (assembly GCA_018249875.1). Taxonomy (NCBI): domain Eukaryota; kingdom Metazoa; phylum Arthropoda; class Insecta; order Lepidoptera; family Hesperiidae; genus Cecropterus; species Cecropterus toxeus. The sequence continues at coordinate 7,259 of DWNE01001627.1, read as the reverse complement.
ATACTGTACTCGTAACTAATAACCCCGGCTCCAAACATTGACATCTTCTAACTTACACTATTTTTGGAAAATATACTAGTCTTGTTTGTACTATTATTAAATTGGAAAAATAAGAAACCGTTGCTTTGAAAATTACTAATCATTTAGTCTTTAATGTTGCAATCTTAGCAATCCGCATCCACATGTATGGTAATGTTTGGAGTCATAAAAGAACTAACTAAATACACTGTATCAACGTTTATAATTCGTTTATTAGTTACCATAAATCGCACTCAATATCCAATATCGTGCATATTTTTCGTTAATAAATTACATACCAGTCGCACTAAATATATCACTTTCGCCAAATTTTATGGTCACACAGTCTCTTGTCCCATTGCATATACACGTGTTTCACACTGTACTTTGTACCCATTGACTTTTAAATTGAACGAACGATTTGTACACTGAACTTTATAAAATTACTACTTAAACAATTTGGACTATACACAAACCGTAAATTTTGGCGATACGTATCATGTCATCGGTTTACGTTAATTATATTGATAACGGTAACGTGATGTGAGCTAGTCCGGGTGGGCACAGAGAGGCGGGCGAGGGCACGCCGCCCGCTTCGCCGAGCGCGGCGCGGCGCGCGCGCGACGACGACGTGTTCCTGCGACTCGCCGGCGCCGCGCAGGACTACTCGCCGCAGGGCACTGTGAGGGAGCTCGCGCTTAAGGTACATTATTATTGTATTTTTGCCTACTATTTACATATATCCCCATTATACTTTTATAAATGTAATCTACTAATCGCTCAGAAACATAGTTCTTATGATGTTCATATAAAAAATGGCATTGCCGATTGAAAAATAATCATAAAAGACATACACACCGTCCCCGCCGGCTGAGAGGAACCCATTATAGAACAACCGTCATAGGGTATTCCCGCGTGATCGTGCGTCGCTAGTGCCCCACATTAGCGTAACTGACCTGAGCGAGCCCCGTACCTCAGAGGTGCCCTTGGATTAAACGCAATCAAAAATCTTTTTGACAGAACTTTTCATACTGTGAATAATCATTGATATTTAATGTATTTAATTTTACATATATATAGATATGTTATTTGCGTATTTGCAGCGTGCAGCGGCTGCGGGTGGCACAGGTGCGTGGTTGCAGTGCACACACGTCGCTGAGGGGCACGTGGGTGCGGCGCTCGCCCTTGCTGCCACGCCCGACTTGTTATACAGTGGAGGCGTAGGTAAGGAAATTACACATATCGTAAAAAATATATTTAGACTTTTTCACCCTACTTTGTCACATATTTTTCATGCTTTGCTTTGGTAACATTATAGGTACATTTCTAAATTTTACAAACAAAGATTTAATCTATTCCTTATTCTGTTTTTTAGTTCACTAATTCCTTTTTTTTAAAGTCAACAGACTGATTAATAATTTTGACAATTATGTATTATGATCGCTGCATTCAAATGCGCACGCTTAAACATTTGATTCGGATCAGTATTTGAATCACATTTGTAGTAAACTATTTGCATGCTCATATTTCCATGTCTGTTCGTGTCATCTCGAGGAATATGTAAATATTCCAACAGCATAAGTAATGAATATCCTGGTAAAGGAACATGAACGCTCATCAGATCGCACGGTCCGCGGGTGGGACATGGTGGCGGGGCGTGAGGCGTGGCGCGCGTGGTGCGGCGGCGGCGTGGCGGCGCTCGCCGCGCACGATGCGCGCCGCGTGCTGGCCGCCGCCGGCGCCGCCGTGCGTCTGTTCGACTGCCGGACCAACGCGCCCGTAGCCACGCTCTGGTGAGTGTGTCGTAACATTGTCCAATACAATACAGTCCATGCACAATAAGCACTATATACCACGCGACACTACAGAACGCCCTGTTCGCAATTTGAAATAATGTGCTCGTTACAATCTTATGTCTAATAGGCATCAGCTCACTAGAGAATCGCTGTTAGACATACACCTCCCCTAATATGATTTTTGTCAGTAGTCCTTGCGCATGTCACGCTTGTTGGTGACCGCAGTGGATGTTTAATGCTACACAGGAAGATGCTGTTTCTCGTCTCTTAGATTTTGTTCTCTAGTCGTCTCTTACGCATTGACTTGAAATAGGGTGGTACTGTTATTAAAAACGTACATTACACGGCAAGCGAAAGAGTTTGTAATATACTAGTCTCATCATCACCCGCTTGTGTATAGTAAATGTAACGTACTAATCTCGTTATAGTAATGTATAATATAACATTTAAAAATAAAAATAATTCCTAAACATTAATGATTAAAATACATAATCCAGGTCATCTGGGGCGTCTGGCGCGAACGCGGCGGTGCGCGGCGGCGAGGCGGCCGTGACGGCGCTGGCGCTGGCCGCGCCCGACCGCCTCTACACCGCCGCCGCAGACAAGATACGCCTGTGGGATCTGCGCATGTGAGATTACATTTCTATAAACACATTACATTTCTCCATTTTATGGTGAAATCGTTTAATGATTAGCGACACAGTAAAAGAAAACCAGTTTATTAGTACAAAGTTAGTATTCTGAATAACATTGAATTACAATACCTACTATAAATTTGGAGTTTATTAATTTACAACTAATTTACTCTATACAACACAAGCCTCGTGCGTAATTTAAGACTCTACTACATATATTCAACACATGTTAAATAACGCCAAGCAATAACAACTTAACAATCAATAATTGTGTCAACAATTAACAACTCAATAGCTATAACAATCAATGTTACATGTTTCGAGAACTACTAATTATGAATATTTGTAGTCCTCTTGGTAGCTTGATGTATGGTACACGAACAATGTTGCAACGGGTGGCAGGTTGGAGTGCGTGTTCAAGACGTGGTCGGGGCACGCGGCGGCGGTAATGTGCGCGGCGTGGGCGCCGCTGGCGGCCGGCGACCGCCTCGCCACCGGCAGCCGCGACCACTGCGTGCGCGTGCTCGACCTGCACCACAACAACGGTCAGAGACCATTATTTTTTGTAGTTAATTATTTATTTATTTTTATTAGATGTGGTAGTGAACGAGCACATTCACGTGCTGGTAAATGGTTACTGCAGCTCATGAATAATCTGTAAGAAACTTCATATGACCTGAGTAAAGATTGGAGTGTACAATTGGAGTATTGCACATAAAAATAATACAATTCGGATACGAATAACATAAATGTGTTGCCATTGCCAATTCATTAATTAAGTATATGATATTAAAAGGTTTTTTTTAATAATGTTTTCTAAACAAAAATATATAAAACATAAAACACAATACTTATCAATTGCATTTCTGTGAACGTCTTATTATATCCTATTTGTTCAGAGATTTTCCATTTCCTACTCTTATAATTTCAATTACAACCTTAGGTGGGTGGGAGGTGAACAACCGTCGCCTGCTGGAGCCGCCGCATTACGACGGCGTGCAGGCGCTGGCGCTGCACGGTGACGCGCTGTACAGCGGCTCGCGTGACTCCAGTCTCAAGTGCTGGAGCCTTGCAGACAACTCACTCACGCATGTATGTCAATTTACAATATCAGCTTTGCACGCCTTTCAAGCGTAAACGTGAGGAAGAGCTCTAATTTCAATTTTTTTCCAACATGTAAGATTCAATTAGGTAGGTAGGATTCAATTAGCATGTAAATACACTAATTGTATGTAAAAATACATTTTTTGTGGTTGTTCAAGAAATACATATAATGAACAAGTATTTGTGGTATTGCGTGTGTCTACGTACTTACAGTATCCATTAATGAGATATCATTATCATTTCGTACAGCATGATGACTGTATCGTGCGATGCATAAACAAGTGCAGATCGTAACGAGCGTAACTCGTTCGTTGCCAACGGACGTTTTTCCGTACTGGACGATGAGCGTATTACGCCATATATATACGCCACGTCATAAATGAGCGTAACCGTTTGTTGAGCAGAGCGTGATGAACGCGCACAAGGGGTGGGTGACGGGCGTGAGCGTGTGCGGCGGCTGGGTGGCGTCGTGCGGGCGCGACCAGGCCGTGCGGCTGTGGGGCGGCGGCCTGCGCCCCGCCGCGCCCGCCGCGCTGCTGCCCGACGCGCCGCACGCGCTCGCCGCCGCGCCGCCCGCCGCCGCCGCGCCGCCCGCGCTCTACACCGCTGGCAGGTAACGCGCACACTCTTACGTACTTCTTTATATTGTCTTATGTTATATCGTACTACTACTCAACTTAGTTCAGTATTATAAATATAACAACACAGACTATTACATATTAGTCAACACACTACACAATACTGTCTTATGTTATGTCGTACTACTACTACTACTGAACTTAGTACCGGTTTATATGATATCATTATTGTCTTTTATAATATCGCGCTACTGCTCAAATCTGTGTTATTATATCGTACTACTACTAAACTTATTACCGTGTTATATGATGCAGCAGTACAGACATTCGATACAAGGATTAATTTTTTCGTAATTCGAAATATCCATAAAAGTAATTTATAATTTTAAAAAGTTTTACAATAACAAATAGTTATTAAATAAATTAAAGCGATAATAAAAATCTGTGTTTGTTAACAAAAGCTACACAGCGGATTCGTTTATTGAAGGTACATATATCATTAACTACAAGTGTTTCTAGTCAGATACATAATTTTGAAGTTGTCTATATTTTCAAAATACTCTATTACTTAGTATATATATGTATGTAAATTCATATTAAAATATTTTTTTTATTTTCATACATCGAAAATAAAACACAGTAGGTTATACAATTACATATAACAAGTACTTATTATTTTGTATAAATATATTATTGTACTCATATGCAAAAACGGCAGTCTACCTCATTATTCTTATCTTTATATGTTTCCATAACACAAAAGAGAAAATTGAAATTGAAACAATTTTGTTTAATTCTCAAATGTTATTAACTTTTGGATAATTTCATCTGCGTTTTAGAAATGAATATTTTAATAAGAGTCATTTTATCCTATTCAAGAAGAGATCGTTCCAAATGTTATATTATCGAATAAATAATAACACAATAATACCTAAGCTTTAATACCTTCTTACCCGCTAAACTATTTTAAGCAGATGTAATGTGCATACTTTGATTTGGAGATGGATTCCCTTATTATTCGTATAACACATTATGCTATAGACCACACAAACATCGTTCACATGAAAACTGTGTGTCAAAATGTAATATGACTATATTATTGAGATAAATACACTTAGTGCGAGTGCTTCTCAGATAAGAAAAAATGACAGTGGCATTCATTCCGATCTTCGTGATTTCTACTATGATTAAAAAATATGTATTTTTATGTATTGAAAAAATCAAAGCATGAGGTCTTCAATTCATACTGTATTATTATTCTTTGAGATCTCTTTTCTGTCTACCACTCTGATATATTTGTATCATTTGATTTACTTACACAAAGTATTGTCTCATATATCTATCTCCATTCTGTATTAGAACACCTAAAGGCTACGAGCAAATTATTACTCTTCGAATTTTATTGAATGAACAAATTGAATGAATGTCGCCAATATGATTGAACGAGTGTAAAAATTAATAGCGAGTGTGTTGCAGCGGCGGCGAAGTGCGCGCCTGGCGGATCGTCCTCGAGCCGTGAACGCAGGTGCACACACGCTAACACACATACACAACACACAACATTTTTTCTTCAAGGCCGTGTTTTGCATAAGCTAAGTTGATCTAAACAACTTGTAAGTTTTAATGAATTTATCTGTTTCTTCGATCATGGGTTATGGTTGTCACAAATTTTGTCGTAATATTGTATGAAGTTAACCTTATAAAACGCCTTATAAAATTTACTTTATTATGTCTTTAATAATGGGTGTCAATATCAACTATGAAATACAAAATGCGGTCTACATGTGAACATTCGTAAATCAAGGCGATAGTATAAAACGAGTGATGGCACTGTCTCAAAAACATGAGTTCGACAGTCTTAATTTTATGACAGTTTCTAACTACAGTCTATCGGCGTAGGTCAAACTGCAGTTATATTTTCATGTACCATCCTTTCCGTACTCAATGTTTACTGAATTGCAGTGTTGCACTGTAACACAAAAAGTACACCAAAAAAATTTGTTGAGCTATAATTCTCAAGAAGACTTCTAGAAAGTTTTTTATCATTTGTCATTTACGAGCCCTACAAAAGGTTATAAGATACACTCGATGTATTGTCGGTTATAATATTGGCATCGAAAAACGAATTTTCACCCACAAAATACATGCAAAACTGCGGAAACACTATTTATGACTTTGCAAAACAATTTCTGTGTAAATTAAATGATCACGGACGCTTATTTATTATTAATAACAGCTTTGAAAAATCATAATCTTTTAAAGAGTATGGTAGCCAAAACTTGGCTCGTGCACTTTTACTTTTTCCTTTCTACCACAATCTATATGGCTTCAGCACAGCAATGCAAAAAACGAGAGAATTTATTAGTAAACGTGAAATAAATAAAAACATGAAAATGTGTATTTAACAACTAAAATTACCTTGTTACCATTTCATGGAGCATTTAAACTATAAAACATATATCGGGAATAATAAATGTGTATTTGGAAAAGTAAGTATATCATCAGTGGTGTTTCCGCGGCCCCGCCCGCTTCCCGTGCACGCGTCGTCGCCGCTTCACACCCGTCATTAACACAAAGGCAAGACAGCTTTGCTAAATCGATCTCTGTTTACATTTTAGTATTTTCCTGTGTGCCTTCCTTTTTTCGTGTGAATAACCTCACCTCTGTCTAGAATAATTTTGAACGTTTTTCTTATTGGATCACCTGTGCTTTCGATGTAGTACTAACAATCACAGTCCTCATGTTTCCATGTACTTTATTAGAAACATGTAGCTTCTTTTTGTACGTAGTTCTTCGAGACGTTGGAGTATTAGAGTATCATTTTCCCCTCTTTGCTTCATCTTACATTTCTAGCGAACAGGTCAGGTCAGTATTGCTAAATTCTAAATTAGCTGACGTATCTTTAATTCGGCTTTATCAATGTTACACCGTTTTTAATTCTGCAATGTTTTTACTATTATTTTATCTGAATTTTCTATCATTACTTTGTATTCGTTATATATTTTACCTAAAAATTATGTAGGTATGTTTTAGCTTGAATTTTTATTGTTTATTTTTATTCAATGGTACCAATGAAATTGTGTTGTCTATAAATTATATTTTAGTCGTTTAAATAATTAATAAGAAAA